>VNJN01004598.1:0-42083 GCA_008042485.1 Drosophila mayri | reverse complement strand
GGGGGGGGGGGGGGGGGGGGGGGAAACAAAAAATTAAGAAATGGCAGTATCCCACATGTTTTTCCTTGTTTTCGAGAAAGCTTTTCATGCTAATGGAAAACTCAATATGTCTTAACTTCTGATATTTATATGAGGCTGGGTTGCTCCTACTTCAAAGCATTGCATTTCTACTTATAAAGGACTTTCTGCCACATGTGTCCACGGAAAATGCGACATTTAAATTGCCTTTGAGAATTTAATTGACAAAATTAATTACCGAAAATGCTTTTTTGCTTCTAAATTATAAATAGCCAAGGGAGCCCCCCAGCGAACAACGCATAAAAAAAAACACAATAATAACAACAACAAAAAAAAAAAACCAAACAAGAAAATATAGGGAGAAGGAGCACAGCTCAGGTTGTTGACAAAAAAAGAAAAACACAGCGAAGGAGGCGCAAAAGCGTCGCCGTTTTGCGTTGTTCAAATATTCATGACAAGACGGCACAAAGTGCTCAAGTTTATTGCAATGAGAACAGTAAACGATGTCGGGCGGCGACTGTTGCTTTCCCAATCCTCCCCCTGCCCCTCCTCCAGCGCCCCTCCTTGGGCTGTCTGCATCTGTCGCTTTTCCCTGGGTTTATGGTTTATCTTTTATGAAATATGCAAATACACAAAGGCTGACAAAATGATTTTAAAACTGTCAAATGTCTACTCTTTGTCCTCGGATGACATCAGTTGGCATTGCATTGGGCTCTGGGCTGTATCTGTATCTGTAAATGTGGCTGCATCTGCATCTCCATCTCCATCGGTTAGATACAAATGTATCTATTGCATCACACGCAGCAATTGTCCAAACGCTGACGCATGCATTTCCACCATCATGACATCACTTTACACGCACGATTTGTGGCAAATGCCGCCATAATTTCTGCCCAAAACACATGCCCCTCTTACCTCTTACCTCTCCTATTCGGCTCTTGCCGTGATTCCAAAGGATGTGGGAGCTGGAGGCAGCTGCGAGTGGGCGCAGGATGACCAAATGCCAGAAGATGGCGACGACTTCCGCACAAACGGAAGCCGCATTCTCTGCTCTTTTGCCTGCGACTTGCCATTGTCAATGTGTGTGGTGTGGCATGGTATTCTTGGCCCACAGGCACGCACACACACACATACACTTAGTCACCCAGCATCACTCTTGGCCAACATCCAAGAGTTGAACACAAATTTTCGAGTACAGTCAGCAAAAAGCGCAGTCGGCATGGCAACATGGCCAAAGTCAACGCACATCCAAAGCAACGGCAATGGGTTCCGAGTTACCTTTTGTGAAAGTTCAGAAATTAGCGTATTGGAAGGATATGGAGAAAGGTGGGGATATAGATAACCAGAAGATATAGATACTAAAAAGGGTTATGGAAGCATTTACCGATTATAAGGCAGTTCATTTAGTAAATAAATTTGCTTTGCATTTGAGCTCTTTTACTTATATTTTATTATTTAAACTTATTCAATTTATATTTTATGTGTAGAAAAGGAATTTATTTAATTCTAATTTTTATAAATTTAAAAATTCAGAGAATTAACTGCAAGCACAAACATACAAACTTTGTTAAGGAAATCTTCGGATATTTGTTGCTAACAATTTAAATGAAAATAAATAATTATGCTCTATTTTATGTATATATTTTTTACATTCCTATTTATTCTTTTTCTGGGTAAACATCATTACTTCCACAAGTCTAATTAAGCAGTAAACTTAACCAGAAATAAATATCTCAAAGGTTAATATCCCTTTTGTTTTGATGGCATTTAGCAATCCAATAGGTTTGAGTTAAGTGAATGGTAAATAATTATATATATTACAAAGCAAATGATACGCTTAATTATATATACATAAACGTAAAGCTATAGACACCATTGCAATTAGTCAGCGGAAATGTTTGAAGGAATTTAAAGGGGGGAACTTCCCCTGAAATATGCAAATGCCCAAATGAAAGCACCGGCCGTCAGCGGTAATTATAAATATTTACCTAACTCCCCCCTCGGGCCAACCTATCTAAACACCTGGCAATCAACCTCAACACTCACCTATGTATGTGCCTTCAATTAGCCAAGTCCACACAAAACAACAATCAACGCGGCTTCCCGCGAACTATGATTATGTAAGCCACAGTGACATCAGTTTAAGGGAAGACCCTTGAAAGGAAAGTTATATAAACTTTAAAAATATGTATATAAGAAATTAGTTACAAAATAAACCGGTTAAGTATAAATTTGATTTTTATTTATATTTGAATAGTTTATTTTACTATTATTTAAAAGCTAGAAAAGGTAGACTAATATCACCTGACCATGGACAACGGAAAATCATATAAATGCTTAATGAATGGAATGGTGCTTGCCGTGTTCCAGGAAATCCTAGTTAAGTGGGTTATTCAAACAGTTTTGTCCGTGTCTGAGCCACAGTTGACATCATAGTGGGTCCCCTTAGCCCCTCCCACCATATAGTATACTGCCATAAAGTTGCTCTCAATGGAACAATCGAATAGTACGGAGAGGGTATGAGCTTTTGAGGTTGTCTAGATATTAGCCGGCAGCATTTTTGGCGGCAAACGCCTACGCTGTAAGCCACCTCCTCCGCTATATGTCCTTGGCTTGCCAGTATCCGATTGGGGCTTGAAAAATCATTCATTGAGACACTATATACTATGAATGCGGCAGTCAGAGAGTCGTAGGGATTTTCGCGTGGGCGTCCTTTATGGGTGTGTGTTTGTGTGTATTATTGTGCCGTTGTTTTCATACTCCAAATATTTGTAGTGGGAAAATTCTTGTAAAAGAGTACTACCAGCAGCGAGTCTATTGAGCTGGCTCCTCGTCCTGTTCCCCCCTTCGTTTGCCATTAAGTTTCATTTTATGACAGTGTCGCTGGCTGGAAACAGTTGACGCAGCAGCTCCACTTTCAAAAAAAAAAAAAAAAAGAAAGAAAAAACTAGAAAAGTGGAAAGAGAGAAGCGAGGAAAATTCTAGCTAGCGTGGGCGTCAGTCGCCGTTAGTTTTTCTCAACACACATACACAGACTGCGGTTGGTCCTTATTGTGTATGCCTGTCGCGCTTTGCTGATTTTTCTTAATGGAATTTATGCGAGTGTGAAATTTATGTCTGTGCGGAGATAGGAGAAAGCCAAACGTAAAACGCAAAACTATTCTTAGCCTGGCCCAAAAGGCAGAAGGAGGAGGAGGAGCTCACGCGTTGCCTACTTTTTGGGGCGCAAGGTTAGGGCTCCCTCTCTGTAAACGGATTAAGTGCAGCGCGTGTGGATCAAGGCCATAATTCAGATTGGCATTTATCGGCTTCTTCCGGCTGTAATGCTTACATGTTCATTAGCTGTCAGCCAGTCCAATGAGCCGCAAAAGCACGGTTGCATAAAACAAACAAGCCGCGGGATGCCGAATCCCGGGAATTTCCTTCTTCCCTGATATAATCGCTGCGAGTTATGAATATTTACTGCCATCCTATTTTCGGCCATTACTATATGTAGTATGATGTCAGGGCGAGTGAGTGTGTGGGCGGGAACAAATTGCTTTTCAATCAATTGAGCTTGCAGCTATTGCACTCGCCTCCCAAAGGTTGCGCATACGACCCGTTGGCCCAAGAAAAACTGCCGGCCTGGAGACCATTCATATGTATGTATGTATTTTTGTGACTTCTTTCGGTTTTCGATTTGTGCCATTGACTGGCAAAACGCCCTCGAACAGTCTTCTGTTACAAATGGAAATTTTCCGGCTTCTGCCAAAAAAAAAAAAAGAAAAAAATAAAGGATGCGCGGGTGTGCGTCTCCTTTGACTTGTTTATGAGTCAGCTGATAAATAAAATAAATTTCATTTAAAGCCCATTTCCGCTTTATGGCTAGTAGCCACTAGCCGCTGGCCAGGCTATTTGTGTCCATAATTTGGCTCGTAAATAATGCGAGTAGTTCTCCCAGCCGACTCCCTTGAGACAGCCCAGCATCCGCCTCCGCAATCTGAACTCTCTGCAGTTGACAGTCCCGGCGATGCAATCGACCAGCTGATGGGGTTATGCCGCCCTCGACGGGGATTCACATCTGTAGATGCCGTAAGGTGTTACCGCCAGCATAATCCTTATGTCTGAGAAAATTGCATCAGCAGCCATCTGGCCGCAGATGCTTATAGAGTGTTGTGCCGGCTCCTCCTGGGAACTGGGAGCTGGGAACACGTACGTGCCAGGAGCTTCCACCTGGTCGGTCGGCAGGTTGATAAACTAAACCATTCAGCTGGAAAATGGTGCGGTGAGTGGGCACAGTGCATGCAGAGTGGCGAACTCCATGTGAAATGTTACCTCATTTCGATTTAAATATGAACAAATGAAGAGTGCATTTGAAGGTCAATCAGCGGCAGATATTTATGGGTTTTCAGCTGGAAGATGTAAGAGATTATGCTAAGGAATTATTCAATATTGAGAGGCTAATGTAATGTGTGGTAATTTAAGGAAGGTTTAAGGAAGGGAAAGCAGTATTTTGTTAGAATAAATACTTAAGCGAGGGACTACATTATATCATATATAATAAGGCACCTTTTCCTCTATATTATCTCCTCTTATTTCTTATATAACTTATCTTTTTCGCCCCACTGTATCTCTATACCTCCAACACACTCATTTGCAAATTTATGTTCGAAACGTGTGGGCCAAATTATGACAAACCGCAGTGAAAGTTTCAAAAAGCATTTTCAGCACACACTTAGCGCTCACCTTTGCCCCAGGAGGGGGGGAGAGTGGGAATATATATAGAGAGAATGAATGAGCCAAAAAGAATAACCGCCGAGGAGTACGTGCCAGTTTAGTTCACTCGAAAATGGATGACCACGCCCACCCTTATGCTCAGTCCTGGGCAACTTTTGGGTTGATTAAAGTGCCGAAAGTCCATGGAAATTTCACTGAGGCATTGTGCTAGCCTCCTGGCTTTTGGCCATAATTAATGTTTATGCCGACTGGTTTGGTCAGCGACTTGTCTTTATTTTTGCTGGCTGAATTTCTGTTATATTGCTGGTCCTTTTGGGTCCTAGAAAGGTCTGGTAATGCATTATCTAGGAACCAGGGAAAATTAAGGTATAAAATATTGATATTTAAGTATATCTTTGCTGCTCAAAGGCAGCTAAAATAATCTTAAATACGGTTATTAAAACAATTTAAAATGCGTCTTAAAGTTAACAAAAAACCTGCAGAGTTCTTTAAGATAAATAATAAATATTTTGAATAGATTTAATAACAATATTAGAGATCTTTTTAGATTACAATGTTAAACTACCTTTAAACTTGCATAAAATCTTCAGAGTTTTTCAATTTAAATAATAAATATTTAATAAACCAACATTTGACATAATTCCTTTTTATTTTCCTGCTAAGTATTCCTTACAGAATTAAGAGCTAGTTTCTCTGAGTGCACCCTGAAATATAGCTTTGGTCACTTGCTTTCCGGCTTTGGGGCTGGGATTAGTTAATTTTGAGATAATTCGAGTGTTAAGCATGTGGCGCAAAGGCAGCACACACACAACATACACACAATTGCAGGACCCATTCCCAATTAGTTGTCATTATGCGTTCCCGCTTGTAACAGCTCTGGTGGTGCCCAGCAGGACGCAGGACGCAGGACACTCCACTCCGTTGGAGCAGACAAAGGATGCCAAAATTGTGTCGCCTGCAATCAAAGCAGATGAGCATATGTGTATGTGTTAGCCAGTATTTGTGTGCGATAAACAAGTCTAATTAAAGCTAACGAGATTAGACCAGCCCAAGACGCACTCGAGCACAGTTTTGGGGCTTAATTAAATCCCCTGTCAGTTCGTTCTCAAGTTGTCAATTAGCCGGCATTACGGCCAGAGCGCATTCTAAACGCATTTATATTATTTTGTTTATTTTCGAAAACGCTCTAAAAATATTCGCAAGTGCCTATCCTGCGTATCCTTTGCCATTTGTGGGCGTTCATGCAATGCAAATAAGTAAATGTTTGCCTATGAAATCGATCAACGGATTGGGCTGTGGGCTTGAGGGGTGGATTTAACCCCCCAGCTCAAGTGCCAAGCAAATAAGAGTCTAAAAATAATCGAAAACACACACACGCATTGAGGCCAATAAGAGGAAGGCGTTAAGACTTGTTCCATATTCATGAAGAGTAGCTTTCTATCTATTTATCTGGTTTATGAGAGTCAACAGAGACGTTTGGGAAGGGGAACTTGCACCTAGGAGGGGGGAGGAAGAAAGCAGAGAAGGAATTTGTAAAGGTGTTAATGTTTTAGGGCGTTAAATTATAATAATTAAGTTAACAGGAAAAGGATAAGGTATTTTAAAGAGACAAATAATGCTATTTGTTAACATAAAGGAAATAATAAATGTGTAAATTATTAGTTTTATGTTATATTTATTATTAAAATCATTTCTCTTAAGTGTTAGAATCAGCTAAAAAATATGTCAATTATTTATTTATTTATGAAGCATTTTTAAAGTAATTTCCCAGCTAAACAAATGGTTTTTTAAGCGACTTCCATGAATCTCAACTCAACTAACCTTCTCCCATAACAAATTGTAATATTATTTCGCTTAATGACTGACCATTATGGCTTTAATGAGATGAAAATGAAATGTCATGATGTCTTGGCTAGAAAACTGAAACAGAAATTCAAACAAGGTGCCCTCCTAGCAGTGGGTAAACATTTACTTTTAATGATCTATGGGCCAAGTTAAAGAGAGACGCCAGGATATTCGATAGATAAGATGAGCAACAAGCTGGGCATGGCTGCCCTTTAACCCTACCAAAGTGAATTATGTTTTGTTTGTTGGCGTAATTGCTGTCTTTTTTTTGCCCCATTGATTGGCCCAAAAGGGCAAGTTTCATTGGCGGATCGTGGGCGGTTATTAATTTATGAACATCTCCGAGCTGGCATTATGCTAATTTACAAGTTTGTCCTTGTCGAGTTAAGTGTGCGAAACAGCAACAAGGATAATTATGATCTAACAGAGGTACAAACAAATGCCTAAGCTAAAGTAGAAGACGAAGCCAAAGTCAAAGTCGAGACACAGACATAAAAACTTTTCCCCGAAAAAGTTTGCTTTTCGTCATCAAGAACAAATCAAGCAAACGACGACAACGCAAACAAATAAATATCAGACTCATCAACGTCATCATGAAAATGGCGGCAGGCTGACCGGATGTATACAGACAACTTTAACAACAACTAAAGTAGCAACAACAACAACAACAACAACAACAACAACTGGTAATGACAGTAATGAAACGTTACAGTTACATTGCGCATCGTTAAGTGGCACACAGAAAATTCCCCAACGAAGCTACATAAGTCGCGTGGGAAAAGCCAAAGGAAAACTGCCAAGCAGGCAGAAGGGCTTTGCCTGTGCTGTCACTTCTTTTGCCAGGCCAAAAAATTCGCATTTTATAGGATTTAAAATTAAAATAAAATTACTTTTAGGAACATTTTTAATTAGGGGAAAAAAACGTTTACATTTTCGTAATTAATTCCATTGACAGCATTAGATTTCGCTGCGCATCTGCTCCTCCTCCTCCGGCGTAAAGTCATTGACCAGCGAGAAAATCTGGCGAATTTCCTCAGTCGTCCTGCCTTTGATCATATTGGCCACCGTCTTGTTGGTAATTTCAAGTAGTCCTGGGATGTTCAGGTAGTTAGCCGCCAGGATCAGATCAAAAAGGGTATTCTGATCGACATTGAGAAAGTTTATATCCCAGGGATGGATGTCATCGGTGCACAGTTCCCGGTTTTGGTCATCTTCCACCACCATTGGAGCATCGTGCTGGTGGTGAGTGGCCCAGATCAGGACCTTCTTAAGGATAAGCGAGTTAACTTTTGGCACAGGGAGAACGCCAACATCATCCTCATCGCCCAGATCCTGCAGAGCCTTGCGAATGGTCTCCGAGCACTTGATGATTTCATAGTCAACTTCGAAGACAACCGAGTCGGAGGACTCGAGACGAATGATGCCCATGCTGTGGCTTGGGGAATGTATCAGTTTATAATTTTATACATTTATTTGTATATATATTTTACCTAATTTTCTGCTTTCTGATTTCTAGAAATTCGTTTGGGAACTGTTTGATTTGTGGCTAAAATTCGACAGAAGATAGAAATCATTTAGTTCAAGGCTTACTGTTCTTTATTTTATATTTGAAAAAGGATAATAAAAGTTGAGTAGGCTTTGAACTATTTCTTTATTGGATTATTTTCTAATTGTAATACATTTTTTGTATAATTTTAAATGACAACTCTCGTGATTCTTTTTAAGGGCAAAGGCTGAACTGCCAGCTCTGAATTGGTTTCATTTGAGAGACGTACCGAGGCAGCCACATCGGCCACAGAGTAGAATTTGCATAAAAGGGCAGATTGTCAGCATTGTCCTTGCCGGTTTTCTAACAAAACAGCAGCTGCAGTTGAAATTCGATTAAGCCGAAGCCCCATCCGCCCCCCGTCTTGCCTTGAACTTGCATTTTAACAACTGGCAGGCTCCCTGGGAAATTGCATTGCTTCATTTTGGGGGTTTCCCCCCGTAAAACCAGAGCTGAGAAAGTGCGCAGAAATTTCAATTTGCTTAAACAAATAATCCAAATGTAAATTAAATTCCATTTTTGGGGCTACATAAAGATTTCATTTGAAAATTCTACACATTTGAGTTGGTTAATTCGTGGTTACTGCTGAATTACTTTAAGTTAATTATTAAATATGAAAAAATTTTTAAAATACGAATTTAATCGGAAATATTAAACCTTTAATTAATGAAGTTTTGCAGTTTTTATAAATAAATGTTCGAAATTTGCAGATTTTTCAGGCAAATAATACTGGAAAAAGGCTAAAATCTAGTCAAATAATAAAATATATTTTGATATTATTCAGATTTGAGTTTAAAAATTATTTTTAATTATTTACTAGACATTTCCCGATATTCCTTTTAATGATATTTAAAAGCATATTTCATATTTCATATTTATTTCAATCAATATTCGTGAATTAGAGGTCAGATTTGGGAGCTTAAAGCCAACTCGCATATCTATTTATCTCGGCCAATGCCTAACCACAAATCTTTGGTCGCAATAAGCCCATCTAAATTAGCTTAATTGCAAATTAATGAATATGAGCACCATTAGCGAAGGGTGGGTTAATTCGTGGGGGCTGGGACCGAGCTCGTATGCCACATTTAACACTCTCTGCCATTTGGGTTAATTATAAATTATTTGGAGCAGGCTTTGATGTGTTGTCAAGGATATTAATCTGCCCGCCACCGCCCCGCCCCGCCAGCTCCAGTTTAATTATACTTTACGATATTATTTAAATTTGTATCGGGCGTGATTGATTGCACGGCGACCGGGAAATGTCCAAGGTTGATGGGGCCCAGGTGCGTGTGTGTCCTGATCCAATTAACGTCTGGCTGGCGATTAGGCAGCTGATTTGCACAAATCAATGCAACGCACGCCCCCTCCCGAACCACCGCGAACCACCTGTAATATATAGACCACCGATGTGGTGCTGGTGGTGGGTTGGCAGTGAATTGAATGAATTATATTACGGCATACTTTATTGCGGCGTCATAGGCAAGAGAAATGTCATTTTGATTACTCGCACGCGCCACCAAATCGGAGGCGGGGCCCCGATTTGTTGTGTTGAGTTTGTTTATTGATTTCCCGACATGACACCGATTGCTTGCATATAAAACGTGACACTAGACAGCAAGGAAAGTGTATTTCTAAATTTATAATATATTATTAAGCAAGAGATACAAAAAAGAATATTTTTCAAAGGGTTTTACAAATGATTTTGTAACTGATGTAAACAATTCTATGATAAAATGGTTTTAAAAAAATATTATAAATTTAACAAAAACCTAATATTTAATTATTTTTTCAAGAAACTGAAGCTTGCATCTTAGTGTCAAATATGCCTAGCCACAAGCACGAATCTATATTCGTTCCGATTTGTTGCACTTCGTAGATTAAAATCGATTCGTGGCCCACTCTCTCTCTCTCCTTTGAGTCCTTTAATCGGTTCGGTGCCGTTTTGATTCGCATAATTATGGTCATTGTGGGACCCTTCTCAAATGTCAGCCACTTGTCGTCACCGCCGACACAGCCCATTGTCACCCACTTTTGGTAAGCGATACCCAAGCCCTTGGAGCCTTTTGCCCGGAGTTTGGCCCCATTTTTTTTTTGGCTTGATTTGAGTCATAAAAACTATCTAATTTTCAGACTTGTTTCCCACTTTTCCAATTCCTTACAAACTACAAATCGTTTCTAAGAACCTTTAGCCTTTGATAGGCATCCCATTGAATCAGTAATTCATCCTTTTTGGCACTTGAGGACTCTGTTGCAGGTACATATTAAGAACAGATTTTCTAAGGAATCGGAAAATGCCAATATTTCCAGTTGAGCGGCGCGAAACAAGCGATTTGAAAAATCCTTCGCAGAGACAAGGACTCTTGTCCGGAAACTAATTTAGGAATGTTCTGGAGACGCCGGGAGACATGTTTTATGGGTGGTGCGGGGATATTGGAGGTGTTAGGGGACCCCACTCCGGCACCGGCAGACATAAGCCCGATTTGCCATTTGAAGCGGAAGTGACCCTTGAAGTTTGATTTTGTTTGTGCGCCATTCGTTGGCAACGACAGGACTTTTCTTCTTTTGACCAGGCCAGGAACCATATTTATATTTATTTATTTGCTGCTATTGCGCCGCTGTCGTCGCTCCTGTTGTTTGTTGTTGCTGCTCAATTTTTAATCAACGGCTTTGATGGCGTCTTGGCAGCGCCTCCTGGACTCCATGCAATTTCCTGTTTGGCTGTGGACGAAGTCTGAGAGACAGGCATGAAAAAAAAGAGGAAAAGGAAAGCTCGACGACTCGACGCTGCTGCTTGCCTATTTTTAGCAATTTGGCCATATCCCACGGATTTCAATGTCAACAGCACACACACACAAACAGAGAAAGCCGGGAATCCGGCATTTGGAGGAGGTCGGAAGTTGTCATCCGCAAGTGCCAAGCTTGAACATAAAGCAGATCGATCTTTGGTCCTTGTTCGCTGCCCATCGCTCATCCGATAGCATACTTATGCGGGCTGTAATTGAACTTGCCACTGAAGGCAATTAAAAGGGATTCATAAATCATCTTCTGGGGGGAGGTGAGCTTAGAAGCTGATCTTAAAAGGCCATGGGGAAACTATAAAGTGTTTAAAGAAGGAATTTTAGCATTCAAAATCTATCTTTTAAAGTAAATTTCACTAAAGAAAAGCCAGTTAATTTCTCTCTTAAAACTATGCCCAAATTATAGGTCATAAGCTTCCCAAACTAACCTCCCATTCTAAAGGATATGCATAAAATCCTTGTATCAAAACCCTTTCCTTTCGTTTCGTTTGTCTTCATGTTCAAAGTGCAAAGGTGCAAAGAACGACCAGGAGAAGGCATGTGACGAGCCCAACTGTGGAATCGCCAATGAAGGAGAATGCGAATGATTCGCAGGACCAAGGAAAGAAGCCACCGGCCAGGACACAATGGGCCAGGCCAGCCTGCAGCGACTTGTGCTTTCGCTCGCACTTGCTAGGATCCTTCGGCTTGGGCCGCCGACAGTCGGCGGCATCGCTCGTTGCTCCTGCTTACGTCACAAAGCTGCGTAGGCGTCATCGTCGTGCGGCGCACCCATCGCCTTCGTCCCTCCCCTCTATGAGTGTGTGTGTGTGTGTAGCTCTCCGCTTCGGCTCTTCGCTTCGTTGAAAAACGACGCCAGCCAGGCGGTGATTTTCCCCCCAGCTCATTTCCATTTCCATTTTCCTTCTCTGCCCAAACCATTGCCACCTCTCTGCTCGAGGGCTCGCGTTCTGGTTTCCCCAACTTTCCATCGTCGTCGTCGTCTCCTGAATGAAAAGCCGTCGTAGCTGTGCTGGCTTCGATTTTTGTTGTTGACGTAGTCGTTGCCCGAATCCGCGCCTGCGCCCTTGCCCGGCAGAATCATCTGTTGTTGGGTCCGTCCTCCACTTCTGCCACATCCTGGCCATCCTGCCAGCAAGTGCATTTGGCTTGTGGTAGGACCGTTTTTCAGGGAGAAGGAAATTGTGGGAAATCTGGGGGGCAGCTCGGGCTCAGCTGTTTGCTGTTTGACTGTGTTTTCCTGTAGAGTTTTTCCAGCGTTTTCCTTGGAGACTTCAGCAGGCAGCTGTGCAACAAATTCAGAGAGTCCAAGCCGGCTTTTCGCCTGGAGAGATGTTTTTTTATGCTGAGTTTTTCACCATTAATGGAAGCTGAGCTTGGGAAGGCTTTAAGGATTATCTTACGCAAAAATTAGAGGGAAAATCTCATTTATTAAATGACAAATATTTTATTTAAATATTATATTTTGAAATACATAAATGTAGAATTATAAAATACCTTCTGACTTTATTTTTTTTATTCTTTGTTTTTATTAAATATTCTCTACTCATTGTTTTTATTAAACTTTGAAATATTTTCTACAAAAACTCTACCTTTACACAGCTTCTCGTCCATTCAAAACTCTCCACACAGGTCCTTTTCATTCACAGGACTCACCTCGGTTTAAAAATCATTCGGTTTGGTGGCACGGCAGCAGAGAATGTATATTATAGCTGCTGCTCGCTCGTAAAACGTAAAAGCCACAGACATTGTGACGACAAAAAAGGACTCGTCTTCGTCCTGCCTTGTATTTTCCCCTCTGCTCGCCCGCTGTGCTCCCAGCTTTTAGCTGTTGAATCCTGCATGAGACGAACAGCGATTTGGCTGCAAGCAACGATGACGCCTCTCGTTTCAGGACGTAGCCAGCGGAGTTCTCCTTCATTCATGTTGGCTGCCACACGAGTGGCTTTCCCCTCGGCTCCCCTCTCCGTCCCTTGGCCTCCTCGAGGTAGGTTCGGGCCAGGATTCGGAATCAGCTCGGTGGCTTTAATGACTTGCAATTCATGTGCTCACTTTTATTCACATTCTAATTTCGATGCTGCTGCGTGAGTTGTGTTTTGGTTACTCACTTTCGGATTTTAGTATTTCGTATTTCGTTTTTCTATCGCTCATGGGCGTCATCGTTATTCGAAGTTAGAGAGTTCGAACTGGGCTGTAGGGAGCTCGAAACTTTGAAGGGGCAGGCTGGCAGGACTTAAAAATGCCTGCGAAAAGCGATCTGCAGGAGGTTATAGGAAAGACTTATTAAATTTAAGGGATTCTTTATTAAAGTTAATACAAAAAATTTAAATAAAATTAAATATTTTATCTGTTTTAAGTTACTTAAATAAAAAGAAGGTTAAGATAATGAGAAATGGGTTTTAAAATAGCATAAAGAAGACTGAGAAGTATATTTTCCAAGCTCTGAGATATAGGAAAATCTCTTCATAAATTTCAGTATTATAAATTGTATCTTTAAAAATATTTTATAATAAATAAATAAATAAATTTTTCAAGAATTGAATCAAGTTCGAAGCAAGACTTACATAAAGTCCAGAAAAAGTAAATAGCATCAGTTTTTGTAACAAAAATGATAAATAAATATAAATAATATGTATTTAAATTATTATATATTAAATTTAATATGAAATAATACAAAATTGTATCCAATTCAACAATTGGCTAACAAAAGGCATTCAAAGTTTAAAATCCAAGGAGTTGAAATCCAAATTTATTGATCCTCCTTCGTTATCGCTGAGTTATAAGCTTCTGAATAATGACTTCTCAAAATTCCCCATTAAAAATCGCCCAATTAAATCCCAATCTATATCTTTGGGACTAACCCAACTTCCGAGGACTCACAGAACTTTCCCTACTTAGAATTTCACCAGGTCAGGGTTTATCCTGTGAGAAATGCAGTCAAGGAAGTGATTGAATCGTTGGTAATTCAGGACTCAGACCTAGCAGCTGATGTTGGGCCAAACTGAATTCGAAATTGGGAATTTCCCCGCCGGAATTTCGGAGACCGATGCCAATGCGGACTCGTGCAACCCACGCAAAGTTTTTGGGACCGCAAATCATATGGGAGGCGGTGGCAGGTGGCAGAAGCTAGAAGAAAATGCGGAAAATGGGAAAAATGGGGGAGTTGGCGATGCCGGTAAAGGTGCCCTGTGCGCAGGAGCAGGCGGGCTCGAGAGCAGGCACTCTCTGGACTCCGCTCTCCGGTTCCTCGGGACTTCGGGAAAAACTCTACACAAGAGGCAGGTTGAAAACAAGTGGTTGAGCGGGCAGAGTGCTCAGTACAGAGCGAACTGTCGTTTCGAGCTCGAGTTTTCCCGCTGACTGAGAGCAGAAGCTGTAGCTGAAGAGCTGAAGCCCCCGAGCTGAAGAGGAAGCAGCAGCAGCAGCAGCAGGAGCAGTGTAGCAGCCGCAGCAGCAGCCGTAGGAGCAGGAGCAGGCGAAGCGGGAGAAAGGAGCCAAAGGACAGAGAGAGAGAGAGAGCAGGCGAAACGAACAGCAGCCGAGAAGTGAAATTCGAGGCAGGAGGAGTGAGTGAGTGTCCTGTGTGTCCTGCGTGTGTGTGTGCGAGTAGCATAAAGTGGAAATACGAAACGCCTTGAGGAGCGACTGCGACGCCGACCGCGGCAGAGGGACACGCGTCAGGCGGCCAAGCAAAAGGCAGACAAACAGGCGAATCCTGCTGAGACGATACGACGAGTCCTTGCTCGTCGGTTCAAACGTGCGGAACACACTTCTGGAGGCAGCCCGAAAAAGAGACACACACAAAAAAAAAAGGAGGAAATCTATTCCACACACAAAAAACACACCAACTCACACTTAACCCACAACAAAGGAAAGTTTTCATCACAAAAACACACAGAGAACCAGCAGAAGAAATAGTTTAATAAATCCAAAAGTTAAAAACAAATTCCACAAAAAACCCAGAAACTAAATTTCGAAGGCAAATATTCAAAATACACAAAAATATTTCTATCTCAGAAAAAAACCCAGTGCAAGTGGAAAAGTTATTTAACAAAAACCAAATGCAAATCAGTTCCAGTTAATTCTTTTTCCCCCAAAATCGATGGCTAACACTGTGAGTTTTAATTAATATACAACAACAACAAGTCATTTATATTTAAATACAAGAAACCAAATCGAAAACAAAGTGCCGCAAGCTGAGAGCGCTAAACACACGAAATAAGTGCTAAAAGTTCCTTACAACAAAACAAATATTAAAATAAATAATTAAAGCGGAAAGCGGTGGAGAAAACAAACAACAATAACAAATATATTGTTACAACTACTAATAAAATATATACAAATTATATACAACATCAATTTTCTTTGCATTTTAAACAAAAAAAAAATCCAAAACAAAAAAAAAGAGAAAGCGAACAGCTCAAAACGTAACGAAGAAAAACCCAAGTGCCGTGGAAAAACCAAAGCTTCTAAGCCTACAAGCAGCAGCAGCAGCAGGAAAATCCGAGGATATAGTGGCTATAAATAGTGGAATCAAAATTGAAAGCCGACGGGGGACAGCAACTAGTTGTCATTCCAGCAGCAACCTGACTAGCGAAGGGTCGTCGACAGAGGCCAACAAGGTTCAAGCTTCGTCTCCAACTCCACCTTGGAGCCCCCTTCCCCCCGCCCAGCTACTCCCGAAGAGCAGAAGTAGACAATTGATTATTGATTTTGTCTAAAGGCAGCTGAGAACTTCACAGCTTAGCGCTAAACAAACTTGGCTAAGGGGCAACGCACGTAGACGAGGGGCCCGGAAAAGGAGTCGGGAAAACTCCAGAGTGTTGTGCAATGCCAGGCTTAGGCCTCAGGCCCAGTGTTGGTCAGTGGCGTGGCGCCTGAAGACCCACAAGAGCGCCGTGTGGCCACAAGTGCTTCTTGGGCCCAAAGCAGAGTAGCAGCAGCAGCACAGCTACTAGCCCAGTCTCGAGAGCGGGACAAGCCCTCACCAGCGCACCACAACAACCCACCACCACCCACCACCCACCACTCACCACCTATACCCTCACCCCCACTCGATCCCCTGAGCCGCCAAGATAAGCCGTCTAGTCGAGAAGCTGCGCCAGACCAACAAACGCAGGATGTTCAGCTCGCTGGCCCAGACGCTCCTCTGCGTCCTGCTCGTCCAGAGCGGCCTCTATGCCCTCCACTTGAGCGGCAACGGCAACAGCGGCGACAAGTCCTCCCTGGGCGAGGCGGCCAAAAGCCTCCAGTCGTCCTCATCATCGTCGCCCAGCCAACCGATCGGACCCTCGCCGGGCTCGAGTGGTGCCTGGCAGACGGCGCCGTCGCAGCAGCAGCAGCACCAGCAGCATCCGGGCGGATCCCCGCCGGGCGGCGGATCCTCGCGTGGCCCTGCTCACCGATCCGCCGCAGCGGCCGCCTTCGATGCCACCACCGTGCGGCTGAACAAGGAGATCGCCGACATGGCTCAGCTGGAGCGCGAGCGGCTGATGATCCTGGCCCGCGAGAAGCAGACGGCGGAGGGCCAGGGCAATCATCGTGGCCATCCATTCATCACTGGCCGCATCCAGATGCAGCCCAGCGAGGAGCTGGACGTGGGCGACTATCCGGCTTTGCTGCAGCAGGCCGCCCGCGGCTACATCTTTGGCAATGTCCAGAAGCAGCCGCCAAGTCCGCTCAATCTGGAGGAGGACTACGAGCAGCTAAGGGAGATGGAGCACAGGCCGGTGAAGTACTACGGCCGGGTGGTCCAGCCAGAGGAGCGGGAGCAGGAGCAGCAGCAGGCGGAGTCTCTCTACGAGCCGCTGCACTCCTTCGGCGACTTTGATGACTTCTCGGAGCTCGAACAGGAGCCGGAGCCGCCGCACCTGGGCGAAGATGAGCTGCTGCGCGAACTGGATGCGTATCAGTATCATGGCCTGGAGGAGGATCCACTGCCCGAGAATCCCTATCGCACGCTGGAGCAGCTGGAGCTGGCTGCCCCCGATTCCCTGCAGCAGCTCTTCGAGCAGGAGCAGGAGCAGCGGGATGCCCCCATGAAGGCGATGCACTCGGGCAAGATGCACAACAATCCCGGTGGCTACAACATAAGGACCCAGCAGAAGTGGGCAAGGAAGCGCAATGGCCAGGGACTGGCCAGTCACAGTTCCGGGGCGGAGAAGCAGCTGCAGCGCCAGATCTTTGCCCAGCACTTCAAGCCGCAGCGCAGCGGCAAGCTGTCGCTCTCAGCCAACTCGGAGGCCACGGCCAGCAAGCACCTGAAGCCCGCCAGTCGCTCCGGCTCCAAGGATAACGAGAAACCCAATAACGAGCTGGGAGGCAGTGCCTCCTCCTCCTCCCCTGCCGCCGAGGGAAAACCCAAGCAGCAGCAGCAACAGCCAGCGGAACAGCAGACGCAGGACAAGAAGGATCCCAGTCATAAGAGATCCGGCGGAACGGTGGGATCACCAGGTGGCGGCTACTCGGCGCAGCCACCCATGTCCCACAGCATAGCCAGCCAGCTGATGCTGCGCACCGCCCGCGGTCAAAGGCAGTACGATGTGCCACAAATCGGTGAGTTGCTAACTTATTTATGATATATATGGCAGAGGGACTGTATCCTAAGGGTGGCCCCTGGGAAAGAGGGCAATCGATCGAAGCAATCAAGCCTCGATGAACCGGTGACCTTTGGCCGACAGAACTGGACGGTTGTCTGCCAATCAAACCTCCAATTGACTGCCTGAACTATTGGGTTTTATGGGTTATATTTTGGTTAAAAGTAATCAGCTTTTATTCTACCGAATTAACTATAAATATTTGCATTAAAAAATAAAATATTTCTGGTAAAATATGTATTATTTTATTCAAAAAAAATTCCCTGAATTTATTGTGTCCCTTCCAAGTCCCACTGTATCCTAATTACTCCTGGAAATAATAAGCAAACATTAATTTACAAATGCGTGCTAGCGGGTTAAGGAAAGCCAACATTTACCACCAAATACTGGCAGTCAATATCTTTCCAATATCTGTGCGTTTCATGACGCGTTAATATAGAGTATTTCGACTCGAATCGAAATCGAGTGGAGCGGAACTCGGGCCTGACCCCTTGACTTGGCTATTTTTGGGGTCGAAGTGAGGTCCCCAAGGACACGTTATAATCGCTCTATTTCCGTACCTATTCCTTTGGCTTACAGCAATTTATTACGAGTGTTCCTGTTGTTCTTGGCGGTGTCCTGCATATTTTATGATCCGCGGCGGCGGCAGGCTGGCAATTTAATCCTTTTAGCCTGGCCAAAGGGGGGCGGACTAGCGGTGTGCCCCGGCCAGCTCATCAATCATCAATCAGCCGGCGTTTAATAGATTGTCACTAAATCATTTGTCAACAATGGCAAAGTTTCTGCAGCTTTTTGTCGGCTATTTTCGGTAGTTTTGGCCAACTTTTCAGTCTCTTATTTTTGGCCATTGCATTTAGCAAATTAGTCGGCGGAGGCAGGACTGAGAGGCTGGACTAGAAGTTCGTCCTTGGCTTTCGCCCATTCCGGGGGCCCGTTGTTAATCACTTGGCTGGCTAAATTACTTTACAACAAGTTTTGATGGTCGCCATGAATACGGAATACGCTTAGAGAAAGTTGGAGCGGCATCGGAACGGCTGTTGGTCTTGGTCCTGGCCTGTGCCGGTCTCGACTGACAATCAATTTTAATTTTTAATTAACACTTTCAAGTTTAATGGCGACATTGTTATGGCCGTGAGCTAAATGCGATTTCATTGCTCTGTCCTGCGGAGCAGCAACAGAATCCTTGGCTCGAAATTATCGTGAAAATTCAGCTTACAGCTTTCTGCTTTTAGCTTTCTGGCTTTCTGACTGGCTGGCAATTTGATATTCTGTTCAATTTGCTGCGGCCATTAGTTGCAGACATTTATAATTAATTTGTGTATTAAATTTGATATTTATGCTTTGGGGGAAACTTGATATAGAGCGGATTTATTAAATTTATTGACCCAAAAAATATCTTAATTAGTGGAGCAAGTTCCCAAGAATAAAGCGAAATATTATATTATAATTTTATTTCTTAAGAAAAACTCTAAGCTTTGGTTAAACAGTTTTCTTGTATACTTATTTTCCTTGTTTTATTCATAAACAAAACTTATTTACGTTTTATTTGAGGCAACAATATAAAGTTTTCCCTGCCAATTAAATTAAATTGGATTAGTTTATGGCAAAATACCTTTTGGGCTTTTTAGCTCTTCAGCTTTTTAGCCTTTTCCCTTTCCTGCTTTTCCGCCTTTTCCCCTTATTCGATTTTCCATATTTTTGCCAAAAACTGACTCGAAGGATTTTGGTGAAAACTCAATGTGAGAAAGACAATCAATGAATTTTCATTTTATGCGCATGTTTGCACAATTTTCCTCATTGTTATGGCTGTCAGTGCTTTCCCCCTTCACTCTGTACCCTGATTTTCCCACATTTTCTTCTCCCTGCCTGTATGTGTGTGTTTGTTTATTTCCGCATAACGTCATCGAGTGCCACAGCTGTGAAAACGTCAACGCTTTGCCACCCGTCGTCGCTGTCCTCGTCTTCATCCTCGCTCCGCACTTCACACTTTCGCTGTTAGTTGGGAAAATTACAATTGCTCCTCTAAGTGTTTATCCTGGAAAACGATTATCGTGAGAGCCGCACACATGTGGTTAAGGCAAGGACATGGAAACGGTAGCTCAGCATAATGTGTGGGATCTATGAAAAAAAGGGAATTAAATTGGTTAAATTTAAGGGAAAATGTAGTATTACTTTCATTCCATAAATAACTATTTTTGTTAGAAGTTAGCCGAAGGAAAATGTAAAGAAAAACGCTCCCGAAAACCCCAAAAACAAATATAAAAATAAAAAAGAAAAACTTAAAAGAGCCATCACACATTTTCCCGGGAAACCTGCGGCTGCGTTTACAACTTGACATCATTAAAACGCGTTCACAATTTACGATCCTCCGCTGGTCCGGTTTCCAACTAATTTGGTAACAACACCCCGGGGGTCCTGGGCAACCGGACAGCACGGCCTCCGTTTGACAAGTCCCTGCTCCCACGCCCATATCCTGTCGCTCTCTCTCTCTGTTTGTGTGTGTGTGTGTACTCCTTTGCTCACACACACTCATGTCCTGGCGGTTGATTTAATTTGTAATTTGAGGCCTGGCCGGTCCTCAAGTGGCCACTTGGCGGCAAAAAGATCATCGATTCGAGCAGAACGTCCTGCCTTCCCGCTCCCGTCAAATATTACGCAAATTAGTTGGAAATGGATATTGGAGATGCGTCTATCAGTCTGTCTGTCTGCCAGTCTGCCAGTCCTGTCAGTGGTCTTCGTCCTTCTTCCCCCTCTCCGCGTTTTCTGTGTGTGCGTGGGCTGCCGCAATGCAGCGATGGAAAGTTTCACCACAGCGACAGGTTGTCTGCCTCAACTTGTGGGTTCTACACGCAGCCAGTCTCCTCAATAATCGGGAATGGATATGCAAATGGCCAGGCACTTGAAAAAGGAGCGACAGATCCGACAAATTGCTGTAGTAGAAGGGGCTTAAGGATAGACAGATTAAGCCTTAAAAGGACTTTCCTTCTCGAGTTGGAAAATAACTATGAAAGTAAGGAGAGACTCTCTCTTCAAAAAAAAATGTTAGACTTGCTGCCTAATGACATTGCCCCTTGACCTACAAAAAAGATTCTCTAAAAAATATATATATAAAAATATATATATGTATCTTTAGAATTTTCCACATCAATGCCAATGGCAGACTGACATTTTTTGGCATTTTCTGGAGGCGCCTAAAATATTCTTGCCGTCACTTTGACCCTGCTTTCGGTGGCTCCTCCCTTGGGAAGTCCTGCAGTCCACACCCTGAACCCAGGGCTAATTAGGAGGCAAGGCCCAATTTGCATTGCAGGCGGCTCACCAGCTCACCAGCTCTCCAGCTCTCCGGCCTGGCGGCCAAATGAACTGAAAGTAATGACGCCCCATGTCACGCCCACACACTGAATTTGTTAATGAGGTGGACACTGTTTCGGCCCGGCAAATTAGCCTTTTGACTTAATGCACACTGGCCAAAAATAAACAGAAACGTGCTGGAAATGGCCAGGACATGAATCAATAAACGGTGACATCATCATCATCTTTGTGCTAGCCAGCATCCAGTCAGTTGTCAGTTGTTGGGGGGTTTTATAGCCTCCTCCGACTGCTCCTCCTCCTCCTTGCATATATAATTATGGCCCACACACACACACACACAGAAGAATATTTACATTAGCGTGGCCAGAATCTGGTAGAGGACGCGGCCATTGAGCCAGGCCAATTGTCTGGGTGTTGGTGCGGCGCTCATTCAGCCAGTTTGACGACAGCAGCTACCCGAGTCGAGCTCTGGCCAAAAGTTTTGCTTTCTTCTTGCGTCACAGTCTGAGGGATTGACATACTTATGCCCCTGTAGATAGTATATAAATTTGAACAAAATGTGTCTAAAGGATTGCGTGGCATGATGCTGAATAAACATGGCCAGCATAAATATCAACTACGGGCCAATAATGAACCACAGGACCAAGATTTCTGCTCAAGAAATCTATAATAAGACACCAGAGACCCGCATCGAGTATATATCCTATTTGGCCAGTCAGCTCTTAGTCATCCGTAATGAAGAGCGAAAAGGGGAAAGCGGGAAAAGCAAGAGGAAAAGCGAGAGGAAAGGCAGGGAAGCCAGCAGAACTCTTCGGCAAATAAATGTGGCTGAGTAATCGAGGCAAGCGAGCGAGTGTGTGTGAGAATTTTTTAGTCAATGAAGCGTCAAGGACTTTTTTTGCTTATGATATATTTACCCCAGGGAGTGCAGAGAGAGAGAGATAGAGAGTGAGCCAGCCAGAGAGCGAATCCTTAGCCACAAAAGATGATGCAATGCAATCAAGAGGCAGCCGTGGGTTGTAGTGGGCATAGTAGGTATCCTGCTCCTGGCTGGTATCCTTCTCTCGTCTTGTGCCTAATGAGTTGTGAGCTGACGCGGAATTTATGAATGAATTGCGGAATATGTAGTAGAGAAGGACAGGCACAGGCAGAGAGACAGACAGACAGGCATCCTGGCAGGGGCTGACAGCGGACGGTGGAAGGATAACACGAAGGCAGTTCCTTAATTCATCAAGCTGCTTCCCAGAGAATGGGACATTGTCTCAGCTCAAAGTGAGCGTAAAATGAGCCAAGTGAAGGCAGCTTTACTCGTAATTAGCCTGCTTTGCATATGAATAATGGTTTATTTATTGGCTATACTTTAGACGGGTTTATAGATCTAGGGAAAAGGGGGACTAGATAAAGATAGCAAGAAACTACGTATTTTTAGATGAATCAGCCATGAATTTCTATATTTTTCCAAATTTCAAATTAATTTTAAGGAAAGGTATTAACATAGGCTGAAATAAAATAAAGATTGTATAGATATTTAGCAACAAAACAGATAAATACATCAATTTATATTTTAAATATTATTTTATAATATTTTCTATAGATTTCTATTGATTTTTCACACTTTTTCCAATATTAAATATGGAAATATGCCTTTAATTCCCCTCTTCAACCTGGATTACTGGCATTAGTGAAATGAAATTTTTTACACCACGCAAATTGCATTTTAAACATTTTAATTAAACAGTATTTATTTGTATATCGATCCGCCTGAATTAATTGATACTGTAAAAACCAGGAGTGAGTTCAAATTGCTCTGCCATCGTCACGTCGCCAATGGCAAATGACGCATGATGACAGCCACGGGATCTGGGCATGAAACCGAGAACTTGAAACTGAATTCCGCGTGGGCTTCCATTTAGCAAGTGGAAGTTGGTAGCAATGAATTGCTGACGGCATTGTGGGCCTTCAAAGGAATGGAAATTGTTAGAAAAATTAAGACTTCAATCGAAATACTTATCCTTAATATAAACTTGAAGCTTGAATAAGTAAAAACTTTTGTGATTTTGAGGATTTATTTAGGCTGTCTAAGAGTGTCCCTAAAAAACCCCTTAAAAGAGTTGTGACTCTGGACTACGCAGCTACGCAGTCAGTCGTGTCCTTGAATCAGTCGATGGCCAAGTGGTTGGGGTCCCAAAAAAAAAATAAAGAAGCCAAAAACAATTGCGAGTATAGAAATCTAGCTGGCAACGCACATATACCACAGGAATGACATATGCTGCCAGTTTTGGATGGGCCGTAGAATGGGGCCGAAGGATATTCCATGTGCGTCACAGGTCATGGAAATCAAACGCAATAAAAAACCACACTCAGCACAGGCCGGGCAGTGAAAACTGGAGCAGTGAGTGTGCGAGTGTGAGTGGAGGCACTGTAGCCAAGTGCATAGTCATGCTAATGCAAATTATGGCTTATTTAAGGCGACATCATCAGAGCTTAGTTTAAGGCGGCGCGGAGGCTGCATCACTTCAGCCTGTCGCATGCCTGGCAGAACTAAAAACTGAAATTAAAAATAAAAAAATATATAGAAAAAGAGTGGCAAGCTCGGAAAAAGTAGCAAAGAAAGCCGAGGGCTCTTGGCCATGTCGGGGGATTGGGGTTAGAGGAAGCCGGGTGTGCCGCTGCTGCCTACTTAAAGGCTTCCGGGCCGGCAACTCGCAGCAGCCGTGCATAATGAGGCTCTGGCACTCACACAGCTGCATGCATAATTTAGCAGAAGAGCAGAAGGAGCAGGAGCAGGAGCAGGAGCTGTTAGAGTCCCTGGGATGTATACCTCGTAGCCGAGGCAACCCAAGAAAGACCAGAGAAAGCCGGGCAAAGCCTTTCTTCCCGAACTTCCCTCAGGCTGACCTTTTACCAAGTCGCATCGATCTAGCTTCCTTTCCCCCCAAAATTCCTGCATAATCATCATCCTTCTGGTTTTGTAATAAGCGAAATGGCTTGGGTTTTGGGTTCCAAATTATGCAATATTTATGCCGCTTTCTCTTTTGTTTATTTTAATTTACAAGCAATTTATCTGAGAGACACAAAGGAAAAGAAATTATTTCTGCGCCTAGCCATCGCCCAGCAGACATTTTTCAATCAATCATTTGCCTTTATTATCGCAGCGAAAATGTATGTTTTCTTTTGGAGTAATACACAGGAAGAAAAATTATAACAAATGTAAGCTTTTCAGGTTAAGGCAGAAGAGAGAAAACTAAAGAAATTACATTAGTTTATAATTAATTTCAATTAATAGAAGTTTTGTGAACAGAAATGCCTGAAAGTCTGCATAAAATTAGATCTCTTTTTAGTTTCTAATGTTTTCCAAGTAAAAGTGTACAACATCCTTAAGGATTTATAGACTAAAAAGGATTTCTCAGCTGAAAAAAACATTCAAAATAAATATAATCCCCTTGGGCAGTCCTTAATAATATCCCCTTGAAACCCTTAAATTCCTCAACACTTTCCTGCAGTGCAGAAAATTTCAGTATCCCAAAGAGGGCTGAAGGCAAAGCAAACACAGTTGTCGAAAATGGCCAGGTGAGAAGCGAAAGTGGAGCTGTGGAAAGTGGAAAATGGGAAATGCCAGGCCAGCCAACACTTGTTGCCCGCCGCAGACCCAAGGCAAACATCGGGCCACACCTGTCAAAGCAGAGATATGGCAAAAATAGAGGAAAAACTGAAGGTTCTGCATTCCGTGCGTGCCAATTGGAAGGGGGGTTTCCCCTCTTCTAAGCCTCCCCCCCCACACCAAGGGGGACAAATGAAATTGACCTTTGGCCGGTGGACAAATAAATGCTGCAAGAATCGAATTCGATTCGCTAACGAACTCAACTTTCCTTCAGCTTGGATAAATCCAGCCTGGTGGCTTAATCCAGACCGCAATGTCTAGAGCCTGCTCCCCGGCCCCCTCTGCGGTCTGCGGCTTACACAGCTGGCGGAATAAACGTCAAGCGATGTCACCAGGAACCCCAAGCCCAAGCCCAAGCCCAACCCCAACGCAGACTCAGCGGGCTTTAGTTGAAATTGACAGCTGGTTTGCAATTAAATAAGATTTATATTCCGGCCAAGATGGCATCCTTGGCTGGGATATTGGAAGTTTCTGCATTAATATGCCAGTAGGTGACTCCACCAAATGACCTCCGGCTGTCAATTCGGGTCGTGTGCGTAGACCAAATATAGCCACGAACTTTGCTAATGGATGCACATCACCATGTCAAATTGAATTTATTTCCAGGCCCCCGAAAGATTTCTCATGTTTAATTTATTGTCTGTCTTTGTCGCTTTACTTGCACAGACGCACAGGTGACTTGGCCAGGCTTTGTGTCTATTCTGTTGGGTCTTTTAAAGCAGAGAGTTCTACTGGCTGTACAAAAACTAGGAGGAGCTTCGACATGTACTATTATATCCCAGTCAGGCAATGGCTAAAGTCTCAGGCTCTGCCTCAGTTCCAGTCACAGTCTCAGCACCAATCCTTGTCCCAGTCTCAGTTCCAGTCTCACTCCCAGTCTCCTTGTCCTAGGTTTTTGCCTTGTTTTGTGGCTGTATTTATATCGCCATAGCGCCCAGAGCCATGCACCATTATCTATATGGCAACAAAATAAGCAAAAGAAGAAGGTTGTCTAGTCCCAGCACTGAGGGAAATTTATTAATATTTTATTTATGTAATTTATTGAAAATTATTAACTCTATTGCCATTGCTTAAAATTTCTAAATTAAATAATGAAGCTTATTACGTTCCTGACTTTCCTTTCGCATTTCTTTAGTTTAACTCCCCTCAAAACCTACTATTTTCTCCCAGTGTATCCCTAGTAATGAGGTCACTAAAGGTGCTGCTACGCACTTTCCTTGATATACTCTTCTGTCCGACATAGACTTGTTACATAATTCAATTTGCGCGACACTAGCTAAATAATTTATTCAGGGCCCAAGTCCGCAAGTGACGTGGCCAATTCGATAACGATTCCGAATCGAATTTGGGCATCAGTGTTGGGTCCTGGAAAATCACCAGGACACACGGACAGACGCCCACTCATTCAGGCTCTCGCTCTGTAGCATTGTTTTCCAATCAAAAACTAAACAAAACGCAAACACAAGACCCAAACACTTGAGCCACTGCGTAAGCCATAAACAAACACGGCAGAATGACAATGTGAATGGGTTTTGGCCATAGAGAAGGGTGAAAGGGGAGATGGGAGAGGGTAGAGAGTGTTAGTGGGTAGTGGAAATGGTGTCCAGAAGCGGGACTTGGCCTGGCTGTGACAGTGGCCACAATGCCAGAGCTGCCAGAAAAACAAAAGCCAGCCGGGGCCATAAACGACGTGGAACGGAGGGGAATCGTTGTCCATGAATGGACATCGCTCAAGGGGCTGGCAGGGAGGGGGGGAGGGGAGTGCAGGGGATCCAAGGGTCGGGCGTGGGACATTTGAATCCTGCCAGAGTTGACTCAATTGGAATCTCTGTATCTTGGCAGTGATTTCTGAAGGAATAATAGAAGAAATAAAATGGATTTTCTTAATTTCTAAAGCTTAATTTGCACGCTTTTGTTGCCTTAATTAAATTCCTAATTGAGTTTTTGTGTTAATATTATTTTTCAATTTTTTATTAATGCTTTTCACATTTGTCATTCGATTCGCCAGACTTTAATTGCTTTATTAACGCGTATTTGTTATTGATTTATACATTTCCAGGTTATTGATGGCTTCATTTGGTCTCTGTTTTTGTTATTTCCTTTAATACTTTAATGATTTTGAATTATTTATATATTTTTTATGGGTTATTCAACAGCTAAATCATTTTAATTGAAACGTTCATTGTTTCTTTAACGTTTTTTGGGGTGTTTATTTGTGTTAATTGATTTATTTTGGAGAATTTGTTTTGTGTTTTAATGAAATTTATTTATTCACAATACCTAGTCACCGTTTAGATCACAGTTCCCATCACTGGCCGCCTGGCTTTGGCCTATTTCAGGCGGTTAGCATCTTGTTTACCCATTTGCAACGCTTGACAGTTTTCTAAAATATGCCAAGGCAGGCGGCATGCGGCTGTCTAAATCCAGCTAAGGTCAGAGTTCAAATTGAGTTTGGCCAGGAAATTAAATGGGGGCGGCCGGTGGGGGGGGGAAATGTCAGCAGGCTCTAGGCTTACAGGCAGGAAGGCCCCAAGGATGCCAAGGCAGGCTAATGAAAAGCCCTGCTGCTCCTGCTTTTGACTGCGTTTAACGGACACTTGGCCGTGCGTTGCTGGGGTTGCTGTCTCTGTGGCTCTGCTGCCTCTCCTGGTTGCCAGGACATCCCTCGTCGTTTAGGCCACCCTTTTTCGCAAAAAGGAAAGGAAGCCCCATGCACTTGTCTGCTGCACTTGCCACCCTCTCCGCCTGCCTATTAATATTGCCAAAGGTGCGCACTCTTTGGTACTTAAGTGGCTGCCGTCTGGGAACTGTCACCGGGGTCGACTGCTCTTCCCGGGCAAAAGGCTCCCTCTCCGCCCCCAACCCCCACCTGGCAGCATTGTGTCTTTTGACAGTCGACGTCTTGGCCCAGCCAACCCCTAGCCTCACCTTTGTTCCCCGAGAGAGTGCGACCTGGCCAAGTGCTGGGGGATGTCGCGCGGAAATTAAGTAACTAAGTAGAGCTCAGGATTCCAGTTTTTTCGTGGGGATTGGAGCATAATCAAAACTTTTCATTACGCCCCCCCAGCATATTTCACAATAAAACCTCTCGGTCCATCGTAAATATAAATAAAGGCATTAAGCGTGGGGCAGAAAAAATGACGACAGGTACGCAGCCAGCTTGAAGGTGGAGTGAAAAAAAAGCAAAAGTTTTATTGTCATAGCGCCCAAACAAGGCATAAACTTGCCTTAAAAGTTTAAGCGGCCTTCGCCAGCATCCAGGACCTTCTGCTCTCCCCGCTGCGTATAATTTCAGTGCCTATTTTTAGCCACTCGTGGAGAGATGTGGCGCAGAAACTTTCTACTTCAGGTCCGAAAGCCTGGGAAAAAAATGTGCGGAAAATTACAGTGCAACTTTTGGAGCAGCCAGCGAAGAGAAGCTACAACAATTTTAATGAAACTTTTCTGGGCTACAAGTACACAGGGAGAAATAAGAGAAAAATAAAGGAAAAAGACCTGAAGAGAAGAGACTTTGTGGAAACTGCAAAAAAGGAAAACTGCTCAAATTTTACTAGAATCAAGGAACTTCTTTAAGCCTTAAATTCAGAGACTTTTTATCCTTTTTTTTTAATATTTTTTCTAAAGGATACCCCATTTTTCTAAGTGCACAGCTCCCTCTCATTGTTCACCTGGTTGTCAGCGGACCAAGGCGTTGTCTTGGTGCTAATGAAAAGTCAGAAGCTAAGCGAACTACGTGCCCAGCAGCGGGAATCTCTCTCCCAAAAATAATATTAATAACGTTGTGAGAAAAGCCTGGGAAAATGGGGGATAGGGATGTGCCAGAACTTTTCGTGGAAAGTACGATATCTGTTTGGCTTTTCCCTTTCCACAGCAGCAGCAGCAGCACTAAAAATGTCAAAAGTTATAAATAATTTTCCATATAGAAAAGTGATATGTTCAAAACATGTTGTCAGTGCACCGCAGAGTCCGAGCAGGAATGCAGGAACCCCATCCTTTCGAGATTCCTGTCCCAGTTTGCAATTTGCGAAAAATTGCCAAAGCAAAAAACTTGAAAGTAAACAAACAAACACATCACCGGCTGCCAGCCAAAAGGAGGAAGCAAGGAAGCAGGGAAAGGAGTCAGGCGGCAGGAGTCAGGAGCGGGCAGGAGCTGGCAGGACCTAGCTAGAACTGGGAGTGCCGGAATCCGGGATCCGGCTTCCACGAGTTATGTTGATTTGCACATGTTTATGTCCAGTTAGAGGCACCTGCCTGAGGGGGGTGGTGGGTTTCCCAAGGAGGGGCTTGTTTTGCCGCATGAGTTTTTGGCACAAGCCAAAGCAGGAAGACAGACAGGACCAGCAGGAGCAACATGAAATTTTTATGGCCAGCAATGGCAGCAGGAAAACAATTGCGAAGAGTAGTTTTACCAAAAATGCCTGGGACACGTACCAAACAGGAATATGCTTACCCCGGGAAATTAGAGCAAAGTGCCGGCTACCCCGACGACCGACTAAGTCCGGAAATAAACGCCAAATGTATTTAGACTTTTGTATAAATAACTTGAGACTCTCCCAAGTCTTTGCCGGTGGGGGCAAAAGGCAATTTAAATTATTGAGCGGCATTGATTGCCGCCAAGTTCTGGCGGGCTTAGGGGGGGTGCAGCTGACGCAAATGCCGCGGGGAGTTGCCCCCTCGGCACTCGGCCCTCGGCCCTCGGCCAGGATAATCATCATTAAAGCAACCGCAGGCCCAAAATTATAACCATTACGTTTATAAATAAAATGCGGCGACGGGTCGGGCCTCCAGCGAAAAGGAAAGGAGGAGAAGGCTAGGAATAAAGCTCGAGGGGGCGTGGCCGGCACTTGCCAGCACACTCGCCTGTAATTACTTTGATTTGCAGCAAAAGGAAACTCGGGCTTTCGTTTGAGAAATTGCACGATGCCTCAGAGTCCTGAATTTAATTTGCAGCTGCTCTCTCAAAGAATAGATAATTTTTCTCTATTTTTTTTTTTTTTTTTGTTAATTTCCATGACGGCTCACTGGCTTTTCATTTTCTTTAGCTCGCCAGTCCTGTGAGGGTTCCAGCTGACGTCACAGACAGACGGCCTTGGGAGTCGGCTGGTCAATTAGCAATTGCCTGGGTGTGAAATTATGGGTTAAACAACGATTCAGAGGGCTTAGCCATTAGCAGCTACCCAAAATTCCATTTTCACAGACGATTGCATGGCCGGCAATTAGTAAATGGTTGTCCCTTAGGACACAGAGAAAGCAGAGAAGCTCATGTCCTGGTAGTTCAATTCCTTTTCTCTCTGCTGGCCTTTCCCCCACAGCGATTATCTTATCAGCAGCGATTAGACACGCTTCCTCCGTGATTGCGGACTATTAGGTTTTAAGCGGATTTCATTGCACCTTTCGCTTTATATGTGTTTTAGCCTGGCTTTGGCTCGGTTTAATTAGATATTAATTGGTTAAGCCACAGCCAGGGTTCAACAGGTGTTGCAAAAGCCAAAGAAAATTGAAAAACCTTTTGCGAAAAAAACAAGAAAATGCCAGCAAAGCTCACCCATTTATTCAAGGCGTCAAGCCAGGCGGAAATGACGACGAGGACAATCAGGCGGAAGGAGGTGGCGAGGTGGTGTGGTGGTGTGGTGGCCTTTTATCCTTCTCATTGTTATGGAGCGGCAGTTCAAGCCTTCGCGGATGTCAACCGCAACAGAAGGTGCTGTTGCTGAGGCGAACAGTGCGTTTCATAAAAGGAAAACTAACAGTTTTTTAAGAAAATCAAAGGATTTTAGGTTTCTAGAAGCTAATAAATAAAGGAACGTGATTTTCTTCTTTATTTAATATGTAAAAATATAATTGAATTTATTTACTATTTATTTTTGGCTTTATATTTTCGGGTTGTACCTTTTTCGTGTACTTTACGCCACCGCGAAATGAATGCCACATGACGTAGACAGAAAAAAAAAGGCCGAAAATGGGCCCCAGCTTTGTTTCTTCCTCATTTCCGTCGCGCATTTTGCCGTGACTTAATTGGTATGCGACCCCCCTTTCCCCTCTGAATGGTATATGTATATATATAAGGTATATATATAAGGTTTATATGTGGGTATATGCATAATACAAATCCGCAAGCGTTTGACGCTTTTCGACTTTTCTGTGTGCGCCGAGCCTTTTGCCTTTATTTTGTTTTTTAGGGTCCTTCCGCGGGCTGGCTGCGCTTTTATTTAAAATATTTTTTGTCGTGTTGCTTTGTCGCATTTTAATCTGCACAGAGCACGCGATTACCTTCCCCTTTAAGGACCTAAAATGTATGTGAGAATTCCGGCAGCAGTCAGGCGATGGTGAGTGTGTGTCTGTACAGGAAGGGAAATTAGGAGTGGGTTTTTAGTTAGAGGAAAATTAATAAAAATTGGGTTTTAAGCCAGGATATAAAGGTGTTCAAAATTCCAAAATTAATTTTCTTAAGACTAAAATTTAAAGAAATTTTTTAAGCCTGAAAACATAGCATACTTTTGTGAGTTTTCCAATCACAAAACATGAAAACTGTATTAAAAACTCTTCTCTCTCTTGATTTCTTGATTTATATAGAATTCCAAATCTCCCCAGTCCTTTCTCTCAGTGTCGATGTCTGCGTATGGGTGGCATTGTCGTTGCTTAACCGCGATTTACATACAAATCGCTGCCTTTTGCTGCCTCTTTTTGTCGGTCGACGTCGACACATACAAAAATAACGCGACTCTGTTTTATTTTTAACACACCGCCAATTATAAACAATATAAATTTGTATAGATGTGTGCGTGCGGTTGATGTTATAGTGTGTGTGTGTGTGTGTGTTTGTAACTAAGTTTAGTCATTGTTGAAATTAAAATAAAAGGCTGGCGGGTTTTTGAGGCTGCAACAAAGGCAAGTTAATTTGGCTGCATTCATTTTAGCAGAGTTTCACGGAAATTTTTGGTCCTGTTTTATGCAAACACTTGCCGCCATGCAATTTAAATGCAAATTCGCTGAGCGGCACAAAAATGGCATTTCTTGGCTTAGTTTTTGGGCCGACAAAATATGCATAGAATGTGGGCTATAAATAGCCTCGATAACATCCTTTCTCCCCTTGCCCCCTCCCCAGTTATTGAGATTGATGATGAGCGATGTATTTTGGCTGAAATTCAATTTGATTTTCCATCTGACAAGTTAAGTGGCAGAAAGCTCGCATTTCAATTACGCCCAACGCGAGAGCAGCCCCCATAATTAAGCCCATCAAATGGGGCGACGGGGCAGGGCCAGGACATTTTATTGCGGTTCGAATTTCCATTCAGGATTCCAAGTGGGAGTCTGTCCCCTCCTTCTGTTCTCTCTCTCTCTCTCCCCCAGCAGCGATTTCTATAAAGTGTAACAATGCAAAAGTGCCAAGGGCCAATGCCATTTTGGCCTATAATATCAGTTGGTTTAGGCCACAGCAGAGAAGGAGGCGGAGAAGGAAGAGCTCTCAGCCAAGTTGAAGGTGCGTCCAGGGGTCAAGCTTCTAAGCCTCGTCCTTGCCCAGGACACCCGGCTACGTGAGGCAAAAAAATAAAAGGTAAACACATAAAAATTTGTTGCTGCGGCCCAAAAATAATACAAAAAAAGGGAAACAACATTGCGGTTAACGAGCTGAGAGAAAGAGGCGCTGCGCTATGGTTTTCCAAGATCTGCGACCACTGTGCCAAAGGCGACTCCAGGGGTCAGGTGGGCGAGGTCACAGCGGAAAAACAGACAGTAAAAGTCACCCGCCGCGAGCCAGAGCAGGATGGTAGTAAGAGAGAAAGAGAAAAAGCCTTGCTTTTGTTGTCATTTGCAGCATGAAAGTATGCTATATTAAAATTGTAGTGTGCCAATTGTGAGCCTGTGTGTGTGTGTGTGAGTTCTCGTCCTTTGTACACACACACATTATATATATATATATATATATATATATATATAATATATATATATATATATTTAGCTGTGTGTGTGTCAGTGTGCTTTGTAATTGGCGTTTTAGGCCTTTGACGTCAAACCCAAATAATAACCATTCGCACTTTTGTTTGCTCTTCTTGCCTTAACACTTTTGTGGCCAAAGGGACAGCTTTTGTGTGGTTTTATATTTTTGCACTGCGCCACTAAAAACAAAGCACACACACACAAAAACACTGACCTTTGACGTGGCAATTAAAGTAATTACAATTACAATTTACAATCGACTCGTCATGAATTAAGGCACTCGCTCTGCTCTCTCTTAGGACTCACATCATTAATTTATGTGCCGGAGGAGGGTCCCTCATTTAAAATGTATCTAGGCGAATAAAAGCACTTTGTACTAATTACAGGACCTGCTCAGATGATGACTCAAATATTCCCTTTATGAATCCCCAAAAAACTGCCCAATCATTCTATATTTAGTTGGCAAAAAAGTAAAAACTTTTAATGGCCTTCATTATTCTTCTTGGTCTCGGGATACGCCTTTAACACTTTTTAATTGCCAATTTAGAAGTTTTTTTCATTCGATTTTTGCCCTGGCTTACTCGCTGGCTGGGAAGTTGCTGGGCAATCGATCGGCTTTTCGCGACATGAAGCCAATTTGATGCGTGAAAGCAAAAGCCAAAGGCAGCATAAAAAAGTAACCAGCACGCGTTAACAAATTCATTTAATTTGGCCAAAACGGGCCAAGGAGAGAGAGAAAGGTAGGGAGAGAAAGAGAGAAGCAGATGGGGGGCAGGCGCCAACAAAAATATGAGTTTTTATTACTCTTGACGAAATGCGAAAGGAAGTGAGCCAAAGGAGCCAGCGAAAGGAACGTAACGAATGTGAGCAGACACACACACACGCGCAAAAGGAAGGTGTACATTAGTGTTGCCAAAAACACACACAAAAAACAAAGAAAATAAAGGGAAAGTTATATTATAATTCAATAAAATAATATTAAATATTTTCAGAATTTTTCAAATATTTCTAAAGGTGTCTAAAGCATTGAAATATATTTCTAACTTTGGTACCAAACGTTTTTTTTATATTTTTTTCAATAAAGGAACAAAAGAAAGCAATTAAATTCAGAGAATTGTAAAAAAGGATATCATTCGCAGAAAAAATTTACGACTAGCCAGGATATTTGATTGTAAAAAGGATTTCGAAGAATCTAATAAATATTTGAAATGAAATAAAAGTAACCCGAAAGAAAGCTCTCTCCAAAAAATACATATATAAAAATGCCCAGCACTGGCACACACCCACAGGCCCGCAAGGATACGCACCAATACACAAACAGCCCTCACACATACACATAAAGTGGCTAAAAATAGAAATGCGCCTCCCGGCACTCCCTAAAAAGTGGCAGCACAGTGGCAACAGAGACAGCCCAACGAAGACAAGACAAGATTACAAATGTGTAAGCAGCAATTCCCAGAAGTTTTCCCCGCTTTTCCTCGCCTCTCTCTGATGGTTTCCTTTCTTTCTCTTTCTCTTTCCCTGCTGCCGGAGAACAGACGTCGCATATTAAACTGTTGATGGTTTGTTGCTTCGTTTATTTGTTGCTATATTTGGCCATTTGGATTTGCCTTTGCCATTGTTATTCTTTTCTTACATTCTCCGGCAGACGAGCCTCAGCCGTGCCCTTAAAGCCATCTCTCTTTTTGAGTGTGTGTGTTTGTGTGTGTGATGGGAGTTAATTAAAATATATAAAGCAAACTTTAATGACACAACCGTTGAAAGGACATTTGGCACGCTTTTAGGCAGATTAGGCCAATCTTAATTCCATCTGGCAGTTGTAAGTTTTGATTCGGCTTTTGGGAAAAAACAAAAAACTTTCCTATGATCTGCCAAACAGACGTTTGTCTTTTGTTAATTTGCTTAGCCAAGTTGTGGGGATATAAGAGATATATTGGTAATAAATTTTGGAATAAACTTTAAGAGCTTTTGCTAAAAATAGTGGGTAAATAAATTAATGAGGTTTTCTCTGCCTTGAAATATAATTTATTAAATATATTCTTTAGATTTTCTGTGAATTTTAAATATATTAATGATGTTAAGCCCTTTTATTAATAGTTTTGTTAAGGAAAAAATGGAAATTATAAATATTTTCTTGTGAAATTTCTAGTATCTAAATAATCTCTTTAAATTTAATAAAGGAAAATTGACATTGTAGGTGCTGAAGGTTTTTATTTAATAATTAAATATTCCAGATTATTCTAAAATATATAAATATTATCTATGAATATATAAATTATTAAAAATAAAATAAAACTTTCTGAATTAAAAACAAACAATGCAAAAATCCAAATATAGCAATCGAAATTAAAAGCCCACACTGCGTATACGTAACGCCACGAGTTCCCTCAACCTTCAAGCTTACTTAGCTGGTTTTATTTAATAATAACTATGAATTTATAAATAATAAAAAAATTAAAATACAATCATTTAATGATTTTAAACCAAACAATCCAAAAATAGGAATCGAAATTAAAAGCCCACACTGCGTTTACGTAACGCCAGGAGTTCCCCTCAACCTTCAGGCCCCTCCAGCTGACAATGATTAAGCTTAATTTCTGTAGAATCTGTTGCCATCATCAGCAATATGTATGCCACATAAAATAACGAATCCCAGAAGCGCTGACTTGCCTCAAAATAGAAAAAGTTAAAACATAAATGGGCCATAAACTATGCGAAATTCTGACAGAGAGAGCGAGCGAGCAGCCCGAGGCACAGGACTAGAGTGAGCCTAAGTTATGGGAAATTTTAAATGTTCTCTGGTACAATATGCAAAGTGTAGGGAACGATAGAGCCGGGGGAAGGCAGAGCAAAGCCTGGCAAGGATATAACATTTGCATATAAACCAGAAATGATGGCCAGTTGTGGGCAATGGAGTGCCTAAGTGTTTATATGGCCGCCATGGCTTCATATTAACTATAGTTACGAGCTGAGAACGGGGATTCCTAGAAAATTTATCACAATTATTAAAGCGGCGAGTGCCTGATAATTAGATACTTGGCGTAACCTTTTGATACACGATACAGGGCGACGGAGTGGGCATCGCTTTCGGGTCTGTGAGTGCGTCCTAAAAGGTTTCCCATGTCGCATGGCTTTCGAGTGGGCGGACCTCTTGCTGCGGTGGCTGCCGTGTGATTTATCAGCTATGACTATGAAGTGACGCCAAAATGCCATTCTTCCGACTCACAGGCAGGTAGGCAGGGGGCGGAAACGGCAATTAGCTTGCAGGCACACACACACGTACACGCACAGCTCGTAGTCAAAGCAAATTTTTGGTTTGGTACATGGAAACGGGCTTATTAAATTACAATAAATGCGATCCGAAGGAGCACTCTGCCACTCGCCACCTGGCGGCTGTTTACGTTGCGCTGCTACTGTATTTTTTACGCCCCTCAAAGAAAAACAAAAAATATATATAGGAAAGCAGGAAGAACAGGACGAAGAGGAGTAGAAAATCTAACCTGCGGCCATTTATTGTACGTGGGTGACAGAGAGCGAGATGTGCCGCTCTTGGAGCGACAAGAAAATATATGTTAAATTAATGGAGGCTGCTGCCAGAGTCCTGGCGAAAGCCAAAAGGAAACGCGATCCCCAACACACACACTCACACACAAAAGTCCTAAAATAATAGACACAGCGAAAGATTTTCGCCTGGCAAATACATTTGAGCAACAAATTTAATCAAAACCTTATTACGTCCAAAGGAAAAAGGGAAAAAGGCGAACAAATTATGACAGGAGCGGAACGACGAGGAGTTACCTCAATTTAGCTGTCCAGTTGTCCGTGCTGAAACTTGACAAACACAGTGTATTCATTTTTGATGAAGGACAATGACAGGCCCATAGACCATCCAGTCTGAAGGAGCTCCAAAGGATACAGAGGGAGCCAAGCAACTGAAAAGAAAAATGTGTCAGAGACGCTTTCCTGGGCGTAATTTGGGTCCAAAAAGTGAAATTTGCAACAGGACAAATTGTCAGGAAGGAAGGAATTCATCAGGAGCAGGGGGTTAGGAGGCTTGACTTGGCCTAGAAAGGGGCAAAACAAGAAGGAGCAGCGAGGAAAGGCCCATAAATTTGGTAGTTGTCATTTATAAATTTGATCAGCCTTTTGTTTTATGCATTGTCCTTTGCTATTTACGGGGGGCGTAGCCAGTAAGAAGGCAAGTTTAATGTTCCACCCACAACTCCCTACGATTCTCCTTGGTAGCTTCTACCAGCTCCTTTCGTCCTGCTCCTGTTTATGTGCGCCACATAAAACTATCAATTTATTGCTGCAAAATCGTTGCGCGCTGTTTCCTTTGGCTGGCGCTTCCTGCACACACACACACGGCACAGACACACCCACACACTCGCAGGACACTCACTCACTCACACACACTAGCTTACCCCAAGTGCAACTGTGTGCAGCTTGCTCTCTTTTCGTGGGTTTTGTTATTATTGTTGGCATCCTTTTAGGCGCCACACTGACGAGACAACAGGCGTTTGCAGCTCTCCTTCTCCTTTTGCCTCCTTGCAGCTTCCATCTCTCTATCCTGTATGCGTGTGTGTGTGTGTGTGTGTGGGAGCAAAAGGTTTTCTCACTACGCGAACTTTGTTACAAATTTCTGCGACTTATTTTTCGCCACGAACTCGCGCTTTGCTCCTGCATTACGTATACGCCACGTATACGTCTCTCTGTCTGACGCGCGACAAAAATAGCATCAGTTGGCACTTTTTGGCTGAGTTCGCCGAGCTCAGAGCTCAAACTCCGACCACATCCATATATATGTAGGTATAGATATAGATATGGCTCTGGCTATAGCTGCTCCTCCTTGGCTTGGCAACAGCCAAATCCTTTTTATGCTTTTGATTTCTTGACACCCGACGTGTTGTTGTTCCTTATTATTGTTGCTGCTTTTGCTGTTCTTGTGGCTTGTTAGCCATCATTGTTGTTGTCTTGGTATGTCAACATGCGTTGATTCTTTTAAGCCAAAAACTTTGGGTACAGTCGCCTCCAGCTCTGCATTTGTCCGTTTGCTGTTTTTCGATTTGCATAGAGAGTTGCACTCGAACGTCATAAGAAGTTTCACAATTTCCATTTGGTATTTTGCAAGAGGATTTTGTTGACATGTGATTATATCTACTTTGCGATATTGTTTTGCAGTCAGTAAAAGCTGTATAAGTTCTTTTAGGGAGTATGGAAAATGCATGGAAATGTGGGGAATAAAGGGAAGTTTGTAAGGAGATTGTAGAAGATAATCTGGTTTTGTTTTGTTTCTAAAATAAATTGTTTGTGCTCGTAAAATTATTGTAAAGGCATTAAATATAAATATGGTTAGTTAAGAGCTTAGTTTAGTTTATTGAAGAGTTTTAAGCTTAAAAGCAACTACTTTTAATATTTGATTTTTAAATAATTTAGAAATCTCCTGAAAATGTATATTCTTTTTACTAAAAAGTTACTTTTGAGCTCTTAAAAATTCCAACAAAATTATTTAGAACTTAGGTACTTAGCTTTATGAGGATTTTTAAGTCAGAAAATAACTACTTCCAATATTTAATAATTAAATAAATTAGAAATCACTTGCAAATATATTTTATTTTTACTTAAAAGTTACTTTTAAGCTCTTAAAAGTTAAAAAAAAAATTCTCTGACTACATTTTGAAGGCCTCTTTCAACTAGAAACCTCTTTAGCCGCAAATTTCCCCTCAAAAACTGGTACAAAAAAATTCAAATCAATGTGATTCCGGCACGAATATTTGAGGCGACACAGTTATGAATGCTTGAATAATATATTTCCCATAGTTTGAATGAGAAAACTAGACCAGTTTAATTTGTTCCGTCCATCAGAAAGTATGCCATTCACCCCCAGAGCTCTCTAGGTGGCGTCGCTTATTTCGATTTATTGCAACAACGATAAGCACCACCGCCAGAAGAGGAGCAGAGGAGGAACTAAACCCAGAACCACACCCTCACAACGCAGCCCCCTCTTCCAGTTAGTTGCAATTCGAGAAAGCAGAGGAGCAAAACTAGCAAACAAGCGAAAAAATCAATTTAAAGTTCAATAGCCTCAGTAGCTAGCTAACTGACTGACTGACTGAGTGGGTGGGACTACTTGCAACTACGAACTGGTAACTGGTAACTGGTAACTTGCAACTTGGCTGAGTTGGCCCGAAAAGAGCATGCCAGCAGAATGGGACCGAAAATTCGTACAACTTTACAACAATTTGTGAAATTTGTGTGTGAAATTAAGTTCAAAGTACAAAATGTGGGTTGCAGGAACAACATAACGAAACACAACAGGGCAAGGATCTGGCTGCCATTGCTCCTTTTGGTAATAAAACTAATGGGGTTCTTGGTTCCGCGACAACGCTGCGTATGCGTAATGTATGCAAAAATCAGCATAAAGCTGCGGCACTTGGTTGTCTCTTCCTTCGCTGGAATATAAACGTGCCCAAGTATCCATTGATGCAATTATGCGGCGACCGGCCAAGTTGATAAATGGCAATCGTGAGAAGCGCCTGTGGCGGCAACATTTACCAAACCATCATCATCATTCTCATCACCATCATGGCCTCCATCGGTGAAGTAGAAGCAGCAGTCCCGCTCTTCACAATGCAAATGGCTCTTCGACACGCCACGCAGTCGGCGGTAGACAGTCGTCTGCCTAACGAAGCGAATCATCAATTGATTCCACTTTGACAGCCGAACAACATTGCGCCGGAATGGCATTCCCGCAGTGCAAAAGTATAAAAAGGGAGCACAGCCCAGAGCCAGTCGAGTGTCGGGTTACTGTCATTGCGATGCATTTATGCTTTGTCAGGTGATTTAACAGCTGCACCATTCAGCCCCGGCAACTTGGCAGTTGGGGCATGTGGCATCAGCCGACAGGTGCTGAAGGGCGCCGGGCTCTTGTGCTCGGAAGTTGTATTTTCGGGCAGACAAAACGAGTTAATGAATCGCATGCACTTGGCACGATGACAGTTGACAAGGAGAGGGAGAGAGAGTGGAAGGATGAGGACCAGAACCAGGACCAGAACCAGGACCAGGGCATGTTCTAAGTAAATAACATTAATTTAAAATGAACAGATGACACGTTTCTTAATTGAAAACTAAACAAAGAACAAGATAAAGAATTAATTGGTTAAAGTTAGTTATAGGTTTTATTTAATAGAGAGCTTGAGATTAAGTTTGAGTTTTTAAATTAGTTAAATTAGTTTTGGTGATCAATTTTATGGTAAAATCGCAACTTCTAAATGTCATAACTTTGGCAACAATTATTGAATTTCCATTCGGACAACTGTTCTATGCTAGTTTTTGGTAGATTTATAACAATGCATAATTAGTTTAATAATTTAGAAAATTTAAATTTTTTTTAATTTTTAACAAAAAAGGATGATGGTACCCCTTATATTTTTTTGAAAAAATTTAAACAAAAAATTTTTTTTTTATTTTCTCCAAAAATTTGCAAGATCAATTCGTCTTTAGATCCTGATTAAGAATATATATGACTTATGGGTTCGAAAATGACTGCTAACTGAGCTGCAGTCGTTTAACTAAAATTATAAACTTTTTTAATGCCAAAGTTTGCGCATAGTTTTTCTGTCAAGTGCAGGTTTTTCAACCCTAATTAACGTATTTTTGCCACCATAAATTATTCATAGGATTTCCCTTACCAAAAATAAGCTTTTGTAAACAATTTTGCTAAAATAAAATGCTAAAATTATTATTCAGCAAATTTGTTTCGTTGGACTAATCAACTTAATAAACCGAATTCACTTGAAAAATCATAATTTTTTCAATGTGAGCTGGAAGCACCTGCTAATTGAATACTCCAGGGATTTTATGGCAATGAAAATTGAACCAAAAATGCGGAATTATTAAGTGGCAACAGAGTCGCGTGGCAAAAACCAGAACAGAACCGAACGGAACAGTTTTTGGATGCAGCCAAAAATAGCACAGGAAAGTTTTCCGAGAGCAAAAGCGAAGCGCGGAAATAGCAAATGTGGGGGGAAAGAAGGGTTTTTGGGTGGGTTAGGAAAAACCTATATGGACAACTTGAACAGCAAATCCCAATACACAAACATGCAACCAGCACACCGACACCGACACACATGTGGCAGCAAAACTAAACCGGAGGCGCCAACATGTCCTACAAGTGATTTATTTTTATGTATTTGTTGGTGGAAAAGGCAACAAAAAAAAAAGGGAAAGAGGAGCTGGGAGATGGTAAACGAGAATAGAGAAAAGGCGAGCAGCACAAAGTGAAATGCCACAAAAAATAAAGTTTGTATTTCACTTGTTTTTGTTGTGCCACAACGGCGATGGCGGTGGCGGTGGCGGCGTCGGTGCAAGCGAAGCGAAGCCAGCCAAGCCTGGATTTCCACCCTGGATTTTGTCCAACACACGCCTCTCCGCCCGCTTCCAGCCGCAGAGAGCAGTAAAGTAGCAGACGCGAAACTATTTATAGCAAAGGAAAAATCAGGAAAAATCTGAAAAACCTGCTAAGCGGCCGCCGCCGCACAAACAAATGCAGCAAGAAGGAAAATATCCATAGCATAGTTTTATGGGCGAGGAGGGTGTCTCCACCCTCCTCCTGCAACTTGCAACATTTAGACGCAAATCATGGCAGACATTAGCGTGTGCAAAAGTTTTGGCCTGAACGATTTATGGGTAAAGTTTGGGGCTTCTTACCTGGGCTAAGCCATGGATACCGTCCCTGACTGACTGTCACCCGTACTTACTTAGCCTTTCTTGCTTTTCTTGTTCGATTTATTTGCAGAATGCCCCACCGCCATGGATGGCATGGAGCGGTTCGCCTGCCCAATACCCGACCGGCAGGGGAGATATCGCTGCATAGACGACCATGTCCTGTGCGATGGCTTCATTGATTGTCCCGATGGCGAGGACGAGGACCGGAGATCCTGCATGTTCTACAAGACGGTGAGTTTGATAATTAAATAGAAGAAATAATGAAGCATTAATGAATAGAAATTCAATGCTTAACCATAGCCCACCCTGCGTATACTTGATTTCTTGAAACTAAAGTTTCCTTTGCTTTCTTTTTTAAACTCTTTTTAGACGAAGGCTCACTTGGATGTGTTAGCGGATGCGTTACTGCGCTGGGCGCGAGGGCGTTAAGCTCCACCCCTCCCCACCAAACACACACACACACACCACACACTTTAAAGTTTAAACATTTATGACAAAAGATTAGTTTTAACGTGTCCTCCCCTTCCCCCAAAAACAAGTCAAGCAAAAGTCTATTAAGTTTAAACATTACTCGACACACACACGCAGACTCCCGCCTGTCCTTTGACGAGAGAGAAAATCCAGAGGAAAATTCCCCAGAAAAATAAAAACAATACAAGCCAGAAAAAAACAAAAAACACAGCAGCAGCTTGCAAAAACCCAAAAAATAAAGACAAAAAGCTGAATGGATTGCCAAGTAAGAGAAAGCTATAATTAAAAATAAAAACAAATGAGGCAGCGATTAAAGGAAAGGTATGATTATTATTACACTATTATTATTAAAAAATTAACTTAATGAAAGCCCAAGAACAAAAAGCAGTTATACTAAAGCTAAATTATAATTCCACAAAACGAAAACGAAAAACCAACTAAAAATGGGAAAAAAA
>VNJN01004584.1:138001-385667 GCA_008042485.1 Drosophila mayri | reverse complement strand
CTCATCAATAAGATGATTAACAGACACATTCGTCTACAAAGATCTATTGGAGACGGTGCTGCTATCATATGCCGAGGATAATATGCCACTTTTATGGAAGTTCCAGCAGGATAACGACCCAAAACACGCCTCTCAACTAGTAAAGGACTAGTTCCGAGAGCAAAATATGGCTGTTATTGACTCGCCAAGTCAATCACAGGACCTCAATCCTGTCCAAAATCTATGGGGGTGAACGTCAAGGAGAGATAGGAAAGACGTTCTGGCCAAAAAAAGGGATATTGTCCAAAGGACATGGTATGGCATTCCAATTGGAACTTGTCGCCAGTTAATGTCCTTCAGGCCAAGACAGAAGGAGAAAGTCCTGCCAAAAATGGCGGATATACCTTCTATTAGCTGCCAGACACTTTGTTTAACATAAAACAAGACAAAAAAGAGGGAAATGTGCATTTTATTTAAACATTTCTCTTAGCACACCTATTATTATGACCAGCCAAAAGGGGGGGGTTTAAGGATTTATTTAATTTACTTAGAAATTAAGAATTTTTTGAAATATTTTTTGCCTTTGGTTTAAAGGCAATTAATATACGTTCTCAAAAAGCTTTGATTTTTTGAGATTGGAGAAAAGATGGCTTAGATATAAGAAGTTAAAAATTGAAAAAAAAAACACACCTATTATTTTGTCCATGAGTGTACATATATATATATATATATGTAGTGCGAAAACAAAATCTCACTGGGGAACTAGCTGGGTGTGGGAGGCGGGGGGAGGCTGGTGCTTTGGTGCTATAAATTTATGCAAATGCAAATGCTGTTTGCGTTTCGAATTTCGCAAGTTTATCTAAATTCATTGTCAACAAACAGACGCAGACAACCGCCCACAAACACCGTCATACCACCCGATTTTCCCAGGGGATGGGAAGGGGGCATGGAGGGGTAGGTGGTGGCTCCGGCTCCTCTGCATTTTCCGCTTGTTGGAAAACTTTTTAGCGAACAAATATACACCAAGGAAATCAACGGCAGCGTCAGATGAAAAGTGCAGCCAATGGAAATTAGTCAAAGTGTTTGGTCATGCTGCCTTTCCCTCTGGAAAATGCAATGTGGGGTGGGGGAAAATGGAGCTGGGGGGAGTTTTCCGTTCAATAATTTAAATTTACGCTCTTTTTTGATTGCCGCCGGATTTTTGTTTCGCCTGTTTGTGGGTTTGCGCCAAAAGCCGCTTAACGGCTTGACTGTCATGTCCTGCCAGCCCAGAGTCCTTGCACACACACCAATGCACACATGTATATATTCGGTATATAGCAGAAATAACTGCAGGGAAAGTTATAGAAATATTTACTTTATGAAATATAAAGTAAATTACTTGTTTTAAAAATAGAAAAGTTAAAATCTTTAATATATTATTTATACATTTTTTACTCGGCTTGTTGGACTTGGAATTAGAATTATATTTCTAACTATTGTTTTTATATTAAAAATATATTTCCTATAATTTTTAAAAAGTTTTTTTTTCAACAAAACAAACTAAAAAAAAACAAAGCAATTTGTGTTTTATTTTGGTTTTCCAACACCCTTTTCCTTGCTTGGATTATAGCTAAACTTAAACCCGAACTTTGCTGTTTATAACAATATTTTTGAATGATTATTTCCTTGTTTTTTTTTTTTTACAAAAAACAAAAAAAGACACTCCTATTATCTTAGCCGCAGCTGTTAGTTTTATGGACATGACTCGCCTATGCAAATGGGCATTCCCCCCATTGAATTGTAAAATACGCAACAACGCATATGGATCGCTGGGCAGCGATAAAAATGGAAAGAAAAAAATAAAAAAAAGGGAATAATAGAGAAGCCAAAGCAGAAGGTCGAAAATTTTAAAGGATTTTTGAAGAGCAATATCCTGTAAGCCTTTAAGCCTTGTCGTAGTTTAAACTTTGTTTTGTGGCATGTGCACAGCTCAATTAGGGACATGATTTGAACATAATTGTCTAAGCTGTAAAGTTTGTTAGATTTTGTTTACAAAAAATACATATTTATTCATATATTTAAAGACTGTTTTTGCACAGTGCAGTTTTGCCATTCGATTGCCATAAAAATACACAAAAAAAAAAAAACAAACAAATATGGTAAACGCAGTACTCCTGTGTTTTCTTGTTGATTTTCGCTGCTGTTGGCACACAATGCGGTTTATGGCAAACATATTTAACATCCGTAGAGCAGCTTCACAGAAAAAAAAGTAATAATGCGATTGTCATAGTTGCGCTTGTGGCTGCAATTTTTCTTTTTTTCGTTTTCGTTGTGCTTGGCGTGGCCAACCGTGCGTATACTTGATGCGTATACTTGATGCCTCGCCTATCTGTGACTTTTGCAGGTCCTGTGTCCTTCAGCCCCGCCCTCTGCACGTCACACACACGCACATGCATATTGTTGACTTCAACTTGCATTGGCTGCCATTGTTGCCACATCCCACCCCCCCACCACCTGCCCGCCCTTTACCTGTTGTTGTGTGTTGCCTGAGAAAAATAATTTATTAAAGTTTTCGTTTCGTTTCGTTTACGTTTCTCCCCCCCCCCTTGTGTCTGTGTGCCTTTTGTCTTAAGTTCTTCATCGAAAAGTTGAGTTGCCGCACAGTGAAGCCTGCCAAAGTGCTGCCAGCTTGCTTTGTGGCAAAGTTTTTTCTTGTCTGCCATTGAAAGGCAAATGCATTTTAATTTATCTCAGTTTGTATTTATGTTGCCACAAAGAGCGGGAAATTAGACAGCTTAAAAAATTGCCAAGGGTTTTATTTACTAGCGAATAGAGGGATATCCAGTAGGATAACAAATGTATAGGATATTTAGACAAGCTATTTTATTAGCTTAAAATAGTTGCAGCTTAGAAGTAATGGTTTGTAGAAAGTTTTTTTAAACTTAAAAATGGTTTCTCCATCAATTTTTCATATTAACTAAATAAAATATCTTTGATGAGGATTTTACGCTTAAAGTAGAAAGTTAATCTAATATTTTCGGAGAAAAAAATTATGAATAAAAAAAAGAAAAGTAAATTAAAGGGTTTTAGAGGTTTAAAGGATTGAATTTTCGTAATTGTCATATTTCAATATATATATTTCTTTATTCTTTTCAGAAAAAAACTAATGAATGCGAAATATCCTGTAAGGATAGATGTCCCAGATCAGTTATTGGATTATTTTTGGTAAGTCAAAAAGATAGAAATTAAAAAGTAGCTTCTTAAAGGAAAGGTACTTCTTTCCTAAACTTTAAGGAGTTTTTAGGCCCAGATTTTTCGTTTTTACTATATGTCATATTTTTTTAAAGAAACTTAACGACATATCCCACAGTCGTTTGGTTTCCTAGTGGCATTTTGTATTAATTTATAAGTTAAAAAAAAAACTTTATAAAGAAAATTCAAACCTCTTGGTTATTTCTTCCTATATTATCCTTATAACCTATATGCCCTTCTCTTTAAAGGGTATTTTTGGTTAACAAAAAGAAATGGTGGAAAATGCAGCAAAAGATGCAACAACACCGCGGCAACTTTCATTTGCCAAAAATGTAGGTTAAAAAATGTTCCGTTGGCACTTGAGCAGCCAAGTGGGTCGCTGGCTCCAAGTGCTCGAGCTCGTCCTCGCCCAGTGGGTGGTGGGTGGGTGGGTTTTGTGTTTTCCAGGGTGGTTTTTGTGGGGTGGTTTTTTCGGTTAGTATTTTTTTTGTATTTATTTCTTCTTTTTTTTCGGGGGAACTGCACTGGGTGAGTGACCAGTGGCCTGACCTCATAGCAAAAAGAAAAATAAAAAAGTGTTGCTTGGTTTTGCTATTTAGAAGAGAAACAAATTTCTTAGTTTCTTCTTTAGTTTATACATTGTATATATTTTTTTTTGTATCTTGGGTGGATCTTTTTGGGCTAAAAATAGGCCTTGTCCTAAGCCACACTCACACACACCTTGCCTTGGTTTATTTTTGCCTTGCATTGTGAGGTATATACATATATATATATTCTATTGTATAAAATATAAGAATACATATCTGCTTGTGCTGCTTATATAAAAATGCTTACATTATATCGATTGAAAGGCAGCTTCTTGGCATTTATTCCTACTTCAACATGCATTCATTACGAGGCTGCCTGCATATATTATTCGAAATTATATTCACTATATACATATACCTATAGATATAGCAAACATTTATTGTGCTTTGTATGTACGTTCAAGTATTTTATTAATAATGTGCAGGAGGACATTATTAGATCACACACAATGTCCTTAGGATGGCGGGGGGGACACGGCCATTAGGCAGAAACTACAACTAGCTGGGATATCCGATTTCTGATTTCCAAGAGAAAAAAAGAAACTGCCAGAGATTTAATTTTCAATAGTAAATATCGGGAAAAGGGAACATGGCCCCGGGACAGACCATTAAGAAACTATCCAATTTCACAGGCAAGAGAGAGAGTGAGGGCCTTTTTTGAAGAGCTTTAAGGTTCAGTGGGGGTTCTTGATTTATGCAATTTGTAATTGTAACAAACCGAAGCAATATATTAATATTAAATCACAATAAAAGTTTAAAATTATACAAATTATAAATTGCTAAATTTATCTCAATGAATGCTTAAATATTGATATTATCAAATCTCTAAGACAGCTCTATTTATCTGAAATACATCTTAACTACTAATATATAATATCCCAGATCTTCTGTTTTAAAAATCGATTTAATGATTATTTATTTGTGAGTTTAGTTATAGTATTTTTATAGTAATTTTGTTTGAATTAAAGACCTAATTAATCTCACCATTTGGGCAACGCAGAAGCAGTGCCGAAAATTGTGGAAGGGCACCTCGTTATAGTGCTTGTAGACCTCGTAGAGCCACTCTCGTAGCGTATCCACCGGAATGCTAAACTTCTCAATGAATCCCAGTTCAACGAACATCGTTTGCATTAAATGGATGACATCCGCGTCGCCCCACTCGTATGAATCGAAGGCCGGCAGGCGGAGGGCGGCCCTCACCTCCTCCGAGAAGGTCGTATCACAAATTTCCAGGAAGCGTCGCTTCACCTCCTGATGCTTTGGTAGACTGCTTTTACGATGCGGTGGCCCCAGTGGCCGTTTTGAGAGGCCTGCAATAAAAGAGTCTATGATTAATAATTTAATAATAATAATTAAATATAACTAGAGTTTATTTGAAAAGACAATCTTTCTGGTTTAATTTAGAGCTTCAAGAGATATATATGATTAATTTAGAAATATGACAACACGCTTTCTTTTTCATTTCCCTTTTCGTTGCCGAGTAGTTTTTGTGCAATAAATAAAGCCAGTTGACACAGGATATACAGTCTGGCGATTCCAAGCCTTGGCAATTTGGTTTATTGCAAAAATCAAGCCAGCAAGGACCACAATATCTCTCTCTCTCTCTCTATCTGTTTCCATTCAAATCCGAGTCCGATTCCGATTCGGATTCCGCTTTCGAGTTCAAAATTCACTTGCCACGGAAATACATTGGCCTGCTCTTCCTTTTACTGAGTCTCAGTCAGCTCCCTCTCTGGGGCTGTATGTATATTTTTGTATTTTCCTTTTTATACGAGAGCGCCATAGGCGGGAAATTAAATTTTCAATCGTTGGCACGCTTCAATGGCTGAAAATGAAGCCTGAAAAGCGAAGCACAACCTGTGCCCGTGTGCCTCTGTGATAGTTCACCATTTTGCACCTGGCCCCGGCGGAAGCTGGCAGGCCTCTTCCCAGTTATCCTGTAGCCCTCGGGGGTCCAGGTGCGAGAGAGAGAGAGAGAGAGGGTAGGAATCCAGGAAAAGTTGAAATGTTTTTGCCTCAATTTAGCTTGCAAATGAATCAAAACATTTTATGATTGCGGCCGAGAGAGAGAAGCAGAGAGCGGGAAATGAACTAGCCTTTATGGGTTTTCTTTTCTTTTTTTTTTTGGGTCAAACTAATGAAGTCCTGGTTTTTCATTCTCTCTTATTTTCTCGCTTTTCTCTGGCATACCCCAAAGGGCTAGAAGTAGTTGTATCGAAATAATATACTTTTTAAATATTCAAAAGCAACCGGAGAGGTGGAAACACAATTTTGAATTGCCTTTTTCCATTTGCTTATTAAGACAGAAACACAAATGAATGGCGATATATAGTATCATATTATATTTATATTTTTTTTTGTATTTCTTAAATTCAATTCTCGAATAAACATTAATCGTTTCATTTTCACCGGAGACTCTCTTTGAGTTGTGGGGGTTTTGCAATTAGCCTCCGAGCAGCAGGCCAATTTAGATGATTGAATTACCAGTCTCGAATCTCCAATTACTCTCACTTGCTCAATCAATCAATCACTATTCTATAGACTTTTTCTTTTTTTTTATTTCCCTTCAACCCCCCCCCCCGGGAAAATTGCCCGTAATCGTGTGTAATTGTTGGCAGCAGCTGAGGGCTGGAGGTAGGATAACCCCTATTGTAAATCAATCTGTCAGTTAATAACGACGCAACCTTTCATTACCCCTTCGCCCTGAGCAGATTCTTCTTCTCTCTCTTCTCGAGCTTTCTCCTCTCCCCAATGACCACTTTCTCCGCTGAGAAGTGTGTGCAAATATAGGAAGGCGAACGAGTAATAAAAGGAAACTGCACTGCAATTTAATAATAGAGAGCTTTGTTACGAGGAATATGAAGTAACATTAATTAATTTAAATAAATAAATCTATTACAAAAATGCAAAGAAACATGTGGTATTTAAGAATGCTTCTTGGTTTGTAATAAAAAATGATTTTACGAATATATTTTAAAATATTTGAATAATTACATGAAGAGCTTAGGATGTCAATTAATCTTTAGTAAAATTTTACACCTAACATTTATCAAAATGTTTAGATAAAGTGCTTATTTTATATGTAAATATTTCCTAAAAAACTCTTTAAAATATATTAAATGTAAAAATAGCTTTTCCGTCATCAACTTTATATATATTTTAGCTATCCGCTTTTATCCATTTCTTCGCTCAGTGCACATAGTCCATATGTGCACATAAATACACTACTGGTCAAAATAATAAGTACACGAGGTGAAAGCTCATCGTTAAAAACTATTGAAAAAAGCAAAGTTATGATGTATTTATTATTTTTTTTCCTAATACTTTTTAGCAAAGAAACCAAAGGCAAAAAATTTCCACTTCGTGTTCCTAAAATTTTGACCAGTGGTGTATACAACATATCAGAAACGCGACGGCGGCTTAATTAAAAATTGTAAGTGGCAGTAAATTAATTATAACCGGTGGGCCCGCAAAAGTGTTTGGCTTGCAGCACAGATGTGGGCGTGGTGCCACTGCCCACCACAGGCACTACTTTGTGTCGCCGTATGAGTGTGTGTTGTGTGTATCTGTGCTGGCAGGATCCAAGGAGTATCCTGTGTGGGTGCACTTCAAAGGGAAGCATTTTAATCAAATTTCGAAGAGTGGCACCGCTTGTGATGTGGGCGGAAAGCGAATAGCGAATAGAAAGGAGAGTGAGTTCACCTCGTCCTGTATCCTGCTTTCACCACCCAGAAAAAGTGAACTCTCTCATTACAATGAAATCTTGGCCAAGAAATGTTTTCCCCTCATCAGCAGCAACGACGATCAATGGCTGAAGGACTAAAGGACCGTTGAAATTAGAAATGCTATGAATGGAGAAGGCCCATCATGGAATGTCCTTTGACCAGGGCTTTGGCTTTGTCGTTGGCTAACAGGATAATAATCAGCACCCAAAAGCAAGCCAAAGCCGAGGTCCAAAAAGAGAGCTTTGCTTCGATATCGCTTTGCAATGGTAGTCAATTTCTGTGAAAAAGGAGCTTTCAATGATACAGGAATTACTAGCTATATATATACATATATCTAGTAAAATTTCTTAAAAAGAGATCAAATAGGATTCAAAAGAATTTCCCCAAACACTTCTTTTACAATATTCTTTGCATTTGCCGACAGTTTGATCGATGAGTTCTGCCTGGAGAGACTTATCCTCACACCTTTTCCCTTTTCAAGCTGATGCAACTTTGATGCATTCGAAAATATGTCACTGGGGCTTTCCCTTTTTATTTTCTTCAGCTTTTTCCGGCAGCGACAGTCCCAGATGCGAAATATTAGCTGTCAATTATATATTTCACACACTCGCCAGGAAATGATTGATTGAAAAGTGACGCAGACGCATATTGATAGTTTCCTTTTCTGCTTTCCTTCCATTATTTTCTTTTTTTTTTTGTTTGCCATTTCTGCAAACACATTGCAATTTGCAGTTGATTAGCAATCAAAGTAATTGTAACAAAAGTGCAAGGCAAATACTGGGGAAATAAGAGGGAAAATGAAGAGGGTTTTCTTTGCCAATTTCAGTGAAATTTTAAAGGGTATTTTCACGACTTTTAAAGTGTTTTAGAGTTTATTATGAAATTAATAAAAAAAATACAGAAAATATATTAGTTTCTTGTTTCAGAATATTTAGGAACTTGAAAAATATAAATTTAAATTTATTTTAATTGGTGTAAAAATAATTAAAATTAATTTAAATACCTCAAAATTTATTAAAACCGATTTTAAAACGATTTTAAATTCCCCAGAAATAATGTAAATAAATGAAAATGGATGTAAATTCCCCAAAAATAATTTAAATAAATAAAAGTAGATTTTAAATTCCGTAAAGAAATTAAAATAAATTAAAAAGGATTTTAAATTCCCTAAAAAAAATTATTAAAATTTATACCAATAGATTTTAAAATCAAAAAAATTATTTTAAATCAATTTAAATCGATTTTAAGCCAATTAAAATTATTTAAATTGATTAAATCTATTTTAAATCAATTTAAATTTAATTAAATTGATTAAATCCGATTTTAGATCGACTAAAATATTATATATAACAATTTTTTATAGATTCCGTCTTTGTAAACATTTAAACTTGTAATATTTATTTTTTCTAGGGTATTTAAGATTCTTTTCCTTGGCAGCCTTGCCTTGTTTTCTTTCAGTTTTTTGTTTTTTTTTTTTTTGGGTATATTTTTTTGTTGCAGTTTCATTTGCCAATTTGCTTTTTGCAGGGGAAAACAGACCGCAGGACCGCACAGGACATTTGCTGGGGCTTGATAAATGAACTCGATATTTCGTGCCAAGCCAAGTCGGGGCTATAAAATTTGCTGCCAAATATTGCGATTGTTGGTGGAGAGGAGGTGAAGGAGTTTATGAGTGTGTGTGTGTGTGTGTGTGCTTTTTCCTTGCCCTCTCACATTGCGCATACGCCATGTGTGGCAGCTGCAGTGCATTTTTGCAGCTGTGCTCCCCAGCTTCAGCTCCATCTTCGGGTCTATTTCCAGACCACCATCACTTGATGGTCATTTATCAGGCCGCCTTGGTGACTGTTTCCCTACCAGCCCCCCCCTCTCCTCCCCCTCAGCCGTTCTGGTCAAGTGACGCACATTCTTGTGGCCAATAATGCAATTGTTTTTACTCAAAAGTTTTCACTGCTTCTTGGCCAAGTTTCGTCTCTGCACTTTTATTGGAAATTCAATTTAATGGCAAGGCAGGTGGCAGGACGAGTCGACATTGATGCATAATCGATGCGGGAGATCCTGCTGAGATCCTGAAAATACGAGTTCAGCGAAAAATGCCAAAGGGTAGCCAGCTAAAAGTGAACTGAGAAAATGTCCAGGTGAAAATGTCCCGTTGACAGACAGTGTCCCGCTGACAAGTGTCCTGGCACAAATTTTGTGCATCGGCGAAGGCATGAATTCATAATGAAGAATGGACGGAAGGAAGGTATTTCCGTGAACCTAATAAATATTCAATTTTATGTGAATGAAATTAGATGGAAGCTGAAGTACGATTGTCCTGAAAATGCATACACAGACATGGGGAATTGAATGACGGGTTCGATAAAAAATAGTTTAAAAAGTATATATTATAAAGAACTAATAATTATATAAAGAGCTTAGGGGTATAATTATTGTTTTTTTTTTATTAAGAAACACTAAATATATCTAGATTTTAATGTTAAGTGTTTAATTTAAAAATATTTATCTGCAAATATATTACAAAAATGCACAGAAACATGAGGAATTTAATAGTGTTTCGTGCTATTTAATAAGAAATTCTTTTAAAAATATATTTTTAATTACTCTAATCATTATATGAAGATCTTTGGAAGCCAGTTATTTATTTAACAATTATTTTATATGAAAACTTTATTTTCAGCAAAAATACACTAATAGATGTACATTATAATGATGCTTTCGGCTTTTGATCAGAAATTTAGAGCAAAAAAGTAATTAAAATTATATTTATAATTAATTGAAGAGCTTAAGAGGCCGAATAATATTTTCTTTATATTAATAATTATAAAAAGAAAGAAAATATAAATTTCCTCATTTATATGTATATATTTCCCTATGAACTTTATTCCCTTTCCTTCAAATATTTGTGGGTCTATAAATCCCAGCGACTTTCGTCCAAAAATGCCATTAATTATGACACTCTTTGACGCCTAACAGTAGGCAATAAAATATGAGAACTGCCCTACTCAAAATAATAATAATAATAATAAAAAAAGGAAGGGAAATTCAGAAAAACAGCAAAAGGCCAGCAGAAAAAAAGGCTGTTGATTATGGTCGCATTATGTGTACAAGCTGTCGTATCAAAATGTTTTCTTTTTTTTTTCTTTATTTTTCCTGCTCCCCACTTGGTTTATTTTCTGGTTTTCCCTTGTCCTTTGTCCTTTGGTCCTTAGCCCTTGGCCTGCTGCTGTTGCTGCTGCTGCTGCTTAGCCTAATGACCCCCGTTGCGTTGTCTAATTAATTAATGGATTGTAATTAATTATTTAACACAATGCTCCCGGAGTCAGAGTCCCGTGCGTACGTGTGTTGTACAAGGACCCCGCCCCCCTTATGGTATTTTTTGTATTTTGCGATAGGGCAGGACTTGAGCCATTCAATATGCATGTTAAACACACGGCAAATGACAAATTTTGGCCACAATGCGACACGTCGACGGGATAAATAAAATGGGGAAGGAAAGCCAAAGGAAACCAGGGAACCGATTAGGCTGGAGGATGCAAATAAGTAAAATGAGATTAATGACTCCCTTGTATATATGTATGTATATATATATATTCTTGCAGGCAACGAGAATAATTAACTCAAAAGGCTAAGCAGGAGGCCGAGTGAATTAATTTTTAGCCATCGCTTATCTGCCTTCGCTTAATGATTCCGAATAAAAAAAAGGGAGAGAAAATCGAGAAAAGTGATGCCAGAGAAATGGTTATTTCTTTTCGCATTATTCATTTGTTTGGTGAATTTTTTCCTTTATTTTTTGGGGAATATTTTCTTTTTTCTTTTCTAAAATGTATTATTTTATATATATTCTTGAACCCAGATTTATTATTATTAATGCAAGTATTTCGTTATTTATTTATACTTGCAAAATCAAGCAAACCAATCACATTTCTACCGGCTTAAAGGCCATTTGACAAGAACAAGTTTCAATTAGGGGCTCACACACACACACCCACACACACTCTCAATTTGGAAGGTGGGAGGGGCATGGACGAACCCCCCGAAATTGGCAATCGTAGTTTTGGCTGCTGATGCGCCTCGCCATTTTGCAGCTAACCGGTTTTTCGCTGCTGTTCCACATTTCCACTTTCCCACACACATTCCAATTCAGTTCTTCAGCTTCACCTGCTGCTGATTGTCCATCCGTTTGGTTCATCTGTCTAAATTGGGTAAACGGAACTCTAGATACCCTGCAAAACTAAAAAAAAATCACTAGTAACCAGCTTTTTAATTTATTTATAATTTCTATATCGTTTCTTTGCAAACACAAATGTCTTTCTTTAGTTTTTCCCATTGAGTAATATTTTTTAAAGGGTATTCCATAGTTCTAAGACTCCTTTTTTTCTGTCCTGACTGACAAGCACCGCAAAACGCTTTTGGGTGGAGCCTCAACCGCAGTCCCAAAATGGATTGCAAAGCTGCAGCCGAATTGCCTGCGGATTGTCGCTGCGTGCAACGTGTCGTATGCGTAATGCGCGGTCCTCTCACCCGCACAGCAAACATAACTCCTGCTAACTGGGCACATAGCTAACTGCTAACTGCTAACTACTAACTGGGTAAACTGCTGAACTGGCTGGGTAAATACATTGGTGAAAGCAATGTTGGCTATAAATAAATACCACGAATGTGGCCTATAAATAGCCAAAGGGTTGAGTTGACCATTTCCTCCCAATGATGAGGGTGAGACATGGACATGGACATGGACACGAACACGGACTTTGTCATCATCATCATCATCATCATTATCACGATTATGGGCCACTGGCATTAATGGGGATCATTGGATTGGCCAATGGCAACCAGGCCAGGCTAGACCGGACCCGGACTCGGACCGGGCAACATCAGATATTAATTACACGTCAACGGAGGTCAATTAAAAATTTGTGGCAGATTAAATGGGTGACACGGGTGCCCAGGTCATGACATGGCCAGAGAAGGAGGCCAAGGAGGTCCCAGAGGTTGTATTGTTTTCAATTTGTTTCGGTAATTGTGAGTTCTCATGCATAATAAATGTTAAATATAAAAAACATTTAGTTTGGTTATAAATTTGGGGCTAAAATAAATAAAAAAAAATTGTTAAGTTAATTAAATTGAAGCCTAATAAAGTATTGAATAAAAATGAATTATTAAAAGTAGAATTTAAGGACAAAAAATACAAGGACCTTTGGAAAGAAGATGTGCTTTTCCAGAGCTTTTATATAATATCACTTAAGAGATTTAATTTATTTTATATTTCAAGGTGCTCTAAAAAATATTAGAATCTTAAAAACCCCTAAAAAAGTTTGTAACAGAATAGAATAATATTTTTAAAGTACTTAATTAAGCTTCAATTTTTGTTCCTTACGATGTGACATTTTTAGCGAAATTTTGAACATTTTTTGAAAGTTTTATTTATTTTTTAAACACCTCTGAATATTTTCATTTATATTTGAAACCTTGACACAAGGAAATTTATGTATTTATATACCTGTTTTCTACAGTTTCCTGGTAAATAAATTTATTTTCTTTCAATTAAGCTGTAATGCCAAGTTTCTTTTATAAATTGTGCTTACATGATACAAAATAATAATATATAAATTATTGATATCATTTTGAGGTATTTACTAGGTTTTTATTTATTTTTTTTAACAAATTTGTATGTTAAAAAAATTGATTTAAAGTCCCAATGTTAATTTTAATCACAATTTCCTACATAGTAATATTTTTCATGAAAGTTTTTATATTATTTATATTGTTTTCTTGCACTTATTTATTATTTTAGCCCCAAATCCATTTCTCAAATGAAAATTCATATATTTTGTGATTTCTGTGATCTATTTCCCCCTATTGAAAAATCCCCTCCCTCTCCTGCGTTTTTGTTGTGATTGAATTGCGATTTATGCGATGTCATTCGCATTGGTTGGATGGAATCCCAGCCAAGGATTTTCCGGATGCCTTTCGCATGCCTCTCTCCCCCTATCTCTCTCTGTGTGTGTTTTTCTTTGTAAATATTCAATTGACTTGTGTAAATTGCTCCTTTTGCCGGGGCTAATACATTTTACATGCCTGTCATTATTTACCTTTTCCTGTGGGGATACAAATCGAGGCAAGAATCGAGAATCGAGGCCCGAGGAGAGTCTCCATCAAGTTCTCGTGATAAAGTGCATTATAATTGATTAAATTTGTACACACCCTGATTTGTATGCTATATATTATATATCTGTATATATATATGTATATATATATATTTCCTGGCATATCCTGATTGACATGTGTCATGTGTTTAGTGGAATTAAACGCTTTGTGCTGATTAAATGAGTTTAGAGAAGCTTCTGCAGTTTTCCCTTGGCTTGCTTGACATTTTCCGGTTAAAAAGCTTAATTTCTTGTTCCCCCTACGTTATCTCTTCACTTTGGTAAATTAATAGCTTTACCTAAATTAAGTTTAAATAATTTAATGGCAAAGCCCAAGAAAAAGCGTTTTTGGATTAATGAAAATCATTCAATTTCATTGAATACCATGCACTGAGGGAAAATAAATATAAAATACAAATACAAAAAGTCAAAGGAAATATAAGTTAAGTTTTTGAAAAAATTCTTTTACATTTTCTGGCATAAAATTTGGATTGAATCTGTGTTAGTTCTTGGTTAATTTCTTCTACATTTTGTGGACTAAAATGTTGATGATTTTGAGATATTCCTTGCTTTTAGTTCTAATGAAATTTAATTAAATTTTGTATATTAATATTTTTATTGAATACTGTTTTGTTTTTTTTTTGTTTTGTTTTTGTTTTTTAACTATTGTTTGTTTTTATTTACGAAAAAATTGCTGGTCATCAACATTTAATTAGACTAAAAATAGCCCTTAAATATTTAATTACATTACTTTTATTAGCTCTCAATTATTTAATTAAATTTTTTTTTATTCAAATATGATTATATTTTATGTTTTCTTTATGGTATTAAATTATTTTTACTCAATTATTTTAATTAAATTACTTTGAACAGTCTGTTAAGGGCTGAGTTTAGCTCTTATTTCGTGAATTCTTTATTTTTTTGGATGTATTTAATGTGTTAATGTTAAAAAAAAACTGGAAAATTCTCCCTCTTCCTAAAACTCAAATCGTATTTAATGCAAATAAAAGTATTAGGCAGGCCTAAGTCCTGAGAGGATTCCAATTTAATTGCTTTAACTGTCAGTAAATGAATTATTGACGCTTCTGGGAGCTCGGAGTCAAGTTTTGACAGCTGTCAAAATGTTCGTGTTGCGCCAACGGGGGACACGCACACAAATTGTTTTTATTAAATACGAATGTGAGCCCCAACACCCCTCCCCCCACAATCAAAAAAATAAGGAAGAAATAGGAAGATTGTTATGGATTCTCGCTGCGTGACACAGACGTAGGAAATGTGGAAAAATTAGCGCGAATTTCCACAAGGGAATAAGCCACCTCCCTTTCTCATCTCTCTGCTCGCATCCTTTTGTGTCCTGTTGTCGGCGGCTCATCAAAGTCAATTTCCTTGTTGATTTTCGCCTATTTGCGCATCTAAATGGATTTTTATCGCAATGTTTTGCAATGTCCTTCCGGCAGCAATCAATACACACGCACGCACACACACATATGTATCCTCTTGGCTGTGTAATTTCGCCTGATTTTCGTTTTCGCATTATTATTATTTTTCCTGTGTGTGTGTGTGTGTGGGGGGGAAATCCCCCTCCCTCAGTGTGTGTGTGTGCAAAGAGCAGATGATTGGTAAATCCTTCGTCAGCAGTTAATAAAAACAAAAACTGTACGAAGGCAAGGGCCTGCTACTGCTGCCAGGATAACTGCCAACTAAGGCTAGGGCCAAAAGTGGCCAGGAAAAAAGGAGAAAAGTTGAGGGACCTGGCTTATTTCATTGCCGGAATTACAGGACTCTATCTAAGGCTAGGATGTCATCTAGATTTATGAACTAAAATGCAGGCTCAAGGATTACTCAAGAGGGAAGCCTCTTCAAGTTTTAGGTAAATACATTTCCTGCTACTCCACAATATTATTTAATTAGTTTTTTTTTTGAATATTTTTGTGTTTGCTGTTAAAAATCAAACAAGAACTAAGATCGAGAGCATATGTTATTGATAACCCTGCCATCGATCGATTACAATCATCTACATATGCTTTTCCTGTGTGTGTTCCTGTGTTTTTGCATGCACAGTAATTGGCAACGTATTGACTTGCCTTCCGGCTGCGTAAAAGGGGGCGTGGCTCCTGGCAGCAGTAAATTAAAAAGAAAATAAAATGCATAAGCCACACAAACACACACACCCAGAGAGGCTGAGCACAGTGAATGCCCGGGTTGCCAATTGGGTTTTCAATCCCCTTTCTTCTTCAAAAAAAATTGGGGGAAAAATACAATACATAACCACACACAGCACACGCATACACCCACACCCACCCAGCACAAACACACACGAAAAATGCCCAGGGCGTAAATACCTGTAAAAAATAAAATTTGATTTCTCATCGCTTTGCGTTTCGTTTTGTTTCTTCTTTTTTTTTCAATTTGTTTCCTTTGCTTCAAAGTTTAAAGTAAACTTTCGACTTTGGTAAATGTTGAAATATTAAAAGAATATATTTATTGTATGTAATTTTCTTAGATAAGCCCTAAGTTAGGCAAGGTCTTTTACAAAATTAAATACAAATTATTTAATTATTAAGATTGTCGATGGAACATTATGGTTTTGGATCTGCTGGCAGAGGGTGTGATCTATAGGGACATCTCTCAGATTCGTAAGGCAGTTGGAGGCGATTGCAAAGATTACAAGGAGTCTTTGCTGCAAGAGCAAGAACAAGTGCCGCCTTCAGATGGCCAAGATGTCTGTGGATATCTTGCTGAATGTGGCCAACATCGGCCGAGACTCTGTCGGAGCAGAAGGCCAGCCAGGTGGCCGAGAAGAAGTCCAGCCTGGATGTGGACTGCATTCGGACATTAATAGTTACTGGAGTCCAAGGAACAGCAGGTCTTGCTCTCCATGCAGCACGTCAAGATGATATCCAAAATCGTCGACATTCGTGAAAATAATACAAAATTTAAATGCATAGTCTTTTATAAACACTTCTTTCTTAATTCACTTTATTTTTCTTATTTATTAGAGCAAATATTTAATTAATATTCCTTAAAATGAACTATTACTTTATGTATTTTCTATATAATTTTTTCTATCTATTTTCTAAATATTTTTATATTTTATATTCGTACTTTGTGCCTTTTTGTTACCTTCTGCATATTTTCTAGATACTCTCAATATGTTTTAGTTAACTTTCTGAGTTGTTTCTATATATTTTCTACTTGCTATATATTCTCTATATTTTTCCCTTTATAGTTTCTACTTTCTAAATTATATTTTCCATAAAATTTCTCTTTTCTATTTAATTTATGTTTTCTGAATACCTTTTACTTTATATATATATATTCTATATACTTTCTAATTTAAAATTTGGTTGGTATTTGGTTTCTACTTTCTATATAAATTATATTTTCTTTATATTATATATTTCCTCTATCCAAATATATATAGATTTTTTGTTAATTGCTCTGATTTGTAAAGCTCAAAAATTCTCTGGCTAAATCTGCATTTGAATGAATCCTATTGAACCCTTTCAGTGCTCTCCCTCTTCCCCTTTTCCTCTGAATAATTTGCCAGGACCTTGGCGGACGAGACATCCAATTTGCAGGATCCAAGCAGCTGCGCGGAAAAAGCGGAAAGCGGGCGGCGGTGGTATTTACCCAGAGCTTTTAATTAATATACTAAAACGATTTTATTGGCTTGCAGAAAAGTGAGGGCAGACAGGGGGGTGGGAGGGGTGACAGGGTGACAGGCAGGCAGCTAGCAAAATTTAAATTCAAAACCGTTCTCGGCGAGCACCTGAAGCCCGCGACGTTCAGACCGCAAACAATTTTTTGCCGTTGACATCTTCAAAGTGTCTGAAAGCGGGAAGAGGGGGCAGCTGGGGAAAATTCGGGGGATTTTCCTTTTTCACCCTAAGACAAAAACAAAAAAAAAGAGGAGAAAAACGGAAAGGCAAGCTGGCAATTGGCAGCTGCTGCGACGAAAAAGTTTTCCCTACAGGAAATATGTAAATTTTTCACCTTTTCCAAGTCAGTTTTTGCCAATTCATAATCCTTTTGATTGATATCAATGTCCCCGCGATCTCGAATAGCCTTCGCTTTCCCTCTTTATAAATAACTTTCCCAATTTTTTTTAGGACTTTTCCTTCAAGTGGCTGGCTTTCTTTTTTGTTTTTTGTTTAATTATTTACCTTAACCTAGGCAACGGAAGCAACAAATTTCAAGTTTTATTGCGGCTTTGCCTTATTGCTTCTGCTTCGCTTCGCTTTCATTTGTTTCAGATTCTTTTATATATATGTACATACTTATATATGTATATATATTTTATTGTTGTTGTTTTTCCTTTTGTGTGTGTTTGTGTGAATCCCATTTTATCCGTTGCCAGGACATCGTGCTGGCCGGGAGAGGTAATTAAAATGTGTGTGTGGATTTCAGTGTCCTGATAAATGGAATGCTTTGGGAGCACCTTTTGAGAGCAAGAACCGCGTCCCAGCTAGAGATATATGCACAGGTTAATTTGCATTTATTTAGAGCATTTCCACGGAAAACCACCTTTGACCACCTTTGACTTTCATTTGAATTTATTATTGTGCAGTGGACATACGTTAACCTTAACAAATTTTAGCTTAAATCTAAGCAAGGTTAAGGCTAGATATTATTATTTCTTAATAAAGTAAATGATTGAACTGTAAAGTTTAAATTTTTCATAAATAGTATATTTTTTATATAATATTTATTACCTTTGTTTTCATATGAAATCAATATTTGAATTTTTAGCCTTGTTTTAATGCTGAAAACTTCTTGAAATTATAGAGATATATATTATATGGGAGCTATATTTTCTTAAACAATATTTTTCCTATTCTTTTAATACATTTTTGGCTAAGTTATGATTTTTTTACACTTTGATTTGTCCTAAAAAATGTTTATTTAAATTAAAACAAATTTAATATTAAATAATAATTTTGACTAATGATTTCCTTATTCTCTGCCTTTAAATTTCTTGCATTTTTTGTGTAAGAAAATTTAAGGAATGAAGTATCTGGCTTTTTTTCTGGCAAATGTATCTGTATTTGTATCTGTATCTGTATCTGTAGCTGTGCCTTTAGAATGAACGTGACTACATGTCAAATGTTTTAGTCCAAAAGCACACATACATATGCTCATACTCATACACACACACACACATGCATATATAGTTGCATTAAATTGGTATAAAATAAACAAGCACGTATAAATTACAACACCAACAATCATACGTCATGTGTGTGTGTTTATGAATAAAACAAAACCCAAAAGAAGGACAAGAAAAAAAAACAAAACAAATAAATAAAAAATAAAACAGAAAGAGGGAAGGGAAGGCAGAAAACGGAACGAAATGATAATAAATAAAATTTCTTGTGTGAGCCATGAGTGTTTCTCCTCATGTGAGGCAGGTAACACACACACACACACACACACAACATGACCTGGCAATAAAAAATACCAAAAAAAAAAAGAGAGAATGAGAGAGGAGCACCGTGCGTGCATATAACATAAATACTCACTTTACGCACATTACGACCAGCAAATATTAAAAATAACTGACATTCCCGGATATGAATATGCCCGTGAGTACACTCAGTTGCTCCTCAAAAAAAAGCGAACGAATGATTGCCCAGGACTCAAGATAGCTGCCTGAACAGATCCTAATTTGATTAATAAAATGCCAGGAGCAACTTTGATTCATTGTTTTGATATTGTTTTTGCCATTTTTTGCAATTTATATAGTTCAATCTTTTAGTTTTTAGTTTAATTTATTGATTTATTCGGTAATATTGTTGTTATTTGAATATATTGTTTTTTTTTTATTGTTTTCTGGCAGTAAATTATATTAGTTTTCTTACATTATTATTATATTTATTACTTATTTTTAAATAAACAAATCTGTAATGTTTATTTATTGATCGCCAATTGAAAATCTAGAGAAAGTCTTTAAATAAATCATGGCTGAAGCGTTAACAAAGGCAAATATAAATAAAACCTTGTAAAAATCATATTTTTCGTCTTCGAAAGTTGTATTTGTAAATATTAATTTAATAATGACAACATTTTTAGTGCTCATTAGTTATTTTCAATATTTTAGGAGGCGTAGAGAAAGGCTTTAAGTAAACATATTTAGAAGCCAAGAGAAAGACAAATAAACAAATAATTTAAATTCGAAAACCTTAAACATTTTCTTATCGATTCTTTAAGCAAACAAAATAAATGCAAAGAAACCTTACTTATCTCAAAAATATACATACTTTCCCTTAAAATACATTTCCTTCAGCTTCATTTTCCTCTCCCTTCTTTGCCACTTGAATTGCACTTTTAGTTAATAATTATTCAAAACTGACAAAAGGGAATGTGACACCGGAGGTCGGAGATTTAAATACATATTTTATTCAAGGCTGTGTCGGCTCTCATGTTGCCAAAAAAAAAAAAAAAAACATATATGGAAAATGCAAAACTACTGCACATACATACATAGTGCATGGCCAAGTGTCGGAGATTTAATTCTCTTTTGTGAGAAATCTGCAAAATTGACATAATTATTTATCTAGCTTCCTCCTTTCTCTTTCTAGGATCCTTGCAATTTTGTTGTGTGTGTAGGTGTGTCTTATCTGTGTTGGCCTTTTTGGGGGGTTTTGATACTTTTGATACTCGGGAAAAAGGGGAAAAAGTTTTTTAAAGGGGACTAAAAAGTTTGCTCATTTTTCAAGGAATAATTCAAGTTAAATGCAGGTTTATCAACAGTCAAACAATGAAGGTGGAAAAGGGTTCTAACTGGTTTTCTTTTTTGACTTGAAAAATGTTTGCTTATTGTTTTTTGGCTGTCGTTTTTTTGTTTGCAACTTTAGAGCTTTAAGCCTTGGCTATATTTATATTTATGCACATGTGTGTGTGCTCTAGTTCTTTTCCCACTCTCTCTATCCCTCCAACCCCCTCTGGTTTTCTGTTCCGTTTTGGTTTTCTCGCCTTCCTGCGGTCGTTTTTGTCGCAGCCGCCGAAATTCCCACGTTTGCCCTCTTAAGTATGCAACACTTTATTGCTCATTAAAATGATTGCTTATACAAGGATATGCCCACACACACACACACACACACACACGCAGGATATGCGGGTGTATATGAGCATTTGTCACGCCCGCAGCTCAAGTGGGTCAAAAAAGAAGATATATATATATATATATATATATATAGAAAAGATAATGGAAGGGAGGCAACCCAGTGATTTGGCCAATAAAAATTTCATTCAAAAGAAATCATTTGGAAATCAGTAAATTATCCCTAAGGATCTACTAATAGCTGTACTTTAGCAAGGATTTAATGGTGAATACTCTCCCCCCCTTGAGAGGCTTTCAATTGTTTCAATTACATTTCAACCCAAAAACCGATTAGCCTTTATTCGATTTAATCAACATAGAATAGGAACCATGATTGATGGCACTTACAAAAGTCAGTCAGGACATATCCTTTGGCTATCATCAGCCGCCCGACTTGCCATCTATAGCCATATTGCCCATAATCCCATCCGCCTGGTCTGTCAATCTGTCAATATCGCCGCCAATCCGCTTTCGCACATTCCAAGGTGAGCGGGGAAAGCGGAAGGAGAGAGGCTAATGCGCTTAATAGACAAGTCAGACGGAATTTCAGTCCAATAGATTCACTTTTTTTTTATACATATTTTTCTCATATTTTTGTTTTTATTTTTGCATCCACCAACATGCACAGAGAGAAGGATTCCAATGCAGAATTTAGCATTTATAACATTTCAGAAAATAAAGTTTGGAGAAGCGCAAGAAAAGAAAATTTTAAGAATCCCAATGAGAGTCTCAAAAATACATCAAAAATAATGGAAACGTTTTTCCAATTTTCCTAAATTCTATATTCAAAATTCAAAGAATGCTTTAAGTATATAGTTTTTCTCTCGGTGCCCACGTGCAGCATTTTGCTGCCAAAATAAAAATAAGAAAACGAACGACAAACTTGTCTGTTTTTATGTGGCCCGTTTTGCTGCTGCTTGGCTCTGTTTTGCATTTGACTTTTAGACAAGTTGTTCGCTTGCCGGCTGCCTAAATAGCGAGCTAGACGCAACCAGTCACCCAGCATCCTGCATCCTTCCCTTTCGGCTTTCCCATGGCATTTTCCCAGTGCTTTTCATGGCGAGACAAAAAGAGGAAAACAGAAACAAACAGCGGGGGGAATAACGGCGAAATATCAAATAATTTTTGACATTTTACCCGCTGTTCAGCGTTTTAATAAAATACAACCCACTCCTGCATTTGCCAGATACCAAACAAATATACACCGCAGGATCCAAAGGGACTTGCTGTTTTATCTCTAACACATAAAATGCATATACAAATTTAATTTAATTTAGATTTGATAGAATGATAAATAAGGATTAAAAAATATAAATTATTAACAGCAAAATTTGCATTTAAAATTTAAAAACCAACTTAAGGATCTTTATATTTCTATTTAAATTTATTTTAGTCTCAAAAGTAGTTGTTAGCCTTGCGGTTAAGTGGTTAAGAAGTTGCTTCAAAAATAAACTTGTCTCCTTGCGTGCTCTTCCTTTGCCAATTTTCCAGGCTCACCCTTCTCCTCCCCCTTTGGCCACTTGGCGACAAGTGAGTTATTATAATTAATGGAAGCACGAAGGAGCAAAAAGCTGGCAACGAAACAAAATAAGAAAACTACTTTCTTTTCTTTTTGTGCAGAAAATTTCAATTAGGACGCAACCTTGCCCCATTACCAAGACAGATATATGTATATACATATAGCAACTATTTATACATATATACATATATTTATAGAAATTGCAGAAATGAATAAAATTTCTGCTTTTAGCAAATATATTTTTCCCTTGGCAAAGGCACTCATATTTCGTGAATAAAATGGCATTAAAAATGTCAAGTTGCAGTAGACAGGACGAGAGATGATGAGGATGATGATGTTAATGATTATCATGATGATGATGATGGTCAAGATGATAATAATGAAGATGATGCAGTGCGTCTATCAACTGGCAAGACATCATCGCCGACTAGCAATTGATTTAGCCAACTGGCTGGTCAAATTTTTGATTTAATTTGCAATTTCTGAAACGTCTTTTGGTCAAGAGTCCTGGTGACAGTCAGTCAATCAGTCAATCAGCCAATCGCTTTATCACTTAATGTTCATTTCAGCAAAACACTGCGAAAAAAACTGTTTGAAGTAACACAGAAATTGACAAGAAAACCTTTCAATCGTAGTTAATAAATTAATAATAAATCCAATATAAACTAAGAGATTTATTTTCCCTTAAATATCAGTTTTTCTCCCAGTGTTTTCTTTTTTGTAAGACTGAATCCGTCGCTTTCTGTCGTTGGCTCTTGTTGAGTGAAACAATTGAATTGTTAACTGAACAATAAAGTATTTTATTATTATTAGATTTTTGCTGCCTGCCTGTGTCTGTGCCTGAGCCAGATCCTGGGCCTTCCCTCTCCCCATTTGCCTTTTGTCACTTGTCCTTGCTTATGCGGTCCTGCGACGCTGTCTCTGGCATTCAGAAAAAAAACTTTCCCTTATCCCAACTCCTTGGCCTTAAGTGCCTTTCGAGCCTCTGATATGGCTGATACGGCTTTTGGCCGTTCAGCTTCGCTTGGCTTTTTTCGGCGACTGTCTCAAGTAGATTTCCAACATATTTCCCGACTCCTGTTATATGTCATTTGTATTATGTTTGGCGCTTTCTTCTCCCAACCACTTGCCCTTTCTTCTGGCCCTCTTTCTCTTCCCTTTTGTTGTGTGTGCGGTTGGGGCTTTCTGATTCCGGTATTGCCAAAGCCATTTAGGTTTTTGAATTTATGACCATTTTGCGTTTTGTGGCTCTTTCTCAAAATGCTCTTGGGCAATTTATGTTTCTTGGCTTCGTCCTTTTCTTGTTTTTTTTTTTTTTTTTTTTTTTTTTTTTTTTTTTTTTTGTGCTTTTCAGAGTGATTTCTTGTTGTGGTTTGATTTACAATCTGTTAAAGTCAATTCACACTAGACTATAAACATACATATACCTAGGTTTAAGGAGTAATTTTTGTGGTAGCCTTGCTGAGCTTTAAGTGGAAAATAATATGGAAAATTTAGCAATATGCTTGCTTTAATTAAATAAATTAAGAGGAGCATTGAGAGATTTTAAGTAAGCAATCTGAGAAGGTTAAAAAATATTTAGAAATATTATTTCAAGTAAATATTTTAAATAGAGAATAGCTTCTTTCTTCTAAAGTCTTTCCCTCTCAATTTCTAGTTATCCCTTAAATTAAATTCGATTAAATTTGTTGAATTACTTAAGAAATGCTTTTATTTACCAAAAAAATAAAGAGCACAAACACAGTTCCATTGAAAAGTCAGGTGAAGCGCGTAAACAGCGCTGAGAGATTAAAGAAAAATCAGCAAAAAGGCTGCAAGGGAAAATGCTCGGGGCGAAAGGAAAAATCCTAGCAACCAATTGAACGGAAGGCAATCAACAGGCGTGTGTGTATGTCACTCCCCCTTTCACATGAAAAAATAAGGAAAAAAAATGGGATAAACAGAGGCCCAGCTCGGCCAGTTCGAATTTAATTGAAATGTTTAAAATGCAACAGCGTGGAAAAATGCCAGGAGGTGGCTGGGAAAACCTCCTTATAAGCTAAGCCAAGAAGTGCAAGGATACAAAAAAAAACGTATTATTAAAAAATATATATACATATATATAATGCATGTAGTCTCAGCAGCAAAGCGAGGCGAAAGGAAAACGCGATGTCAATACAAAAGACAACGTTTTGTTTTTCTTCTTTGTTGTTTTTAATGTTTAAAGTTGTGTAGTGCTGAGAAAATATATGAAATATTATTTAAAAATATTAATAATTTGCAAAGAGCATTGAAGGGACTTAGTTGAAATATTCTTAAAAGAAAAATAAACTTTCTTGGCTGTTGTAAATATTTTCAAGGAGTATTTAATATCACGGTTACCTCAGTGACAATATCCCTTTTTTCTCAGTGGAAAAGCGCTTGTTTTTTATTGTATTTTTGTTTATTGTATTTCACAGGACACACGGTACACATAAAAGGCGTATTTATTGCCTTTAAAAGAGGGCCAAAGGCGTTGAAGCAATCGCAAGCTGCAGAAGTAAGCCCAGCAGCAGCTGCAACTGTTTCGGCGATCTCTGTGCCTCTCGATAGCTCCAGCTCCAGGATAGGTAGATAGAACATTTAACACAAAATAACTTTTTGTATGTTTTTGTTATGTTTATTTCTCAACAAACGCAATATACTTAAATATCGATTTAAAGATCATGAAATTCAGATATTTCAAGACTTTCTAAGAGCAGCTGACGGCCAAAAAGTAAACGACAAAAGTCATATAGATCCCGGGATGAATTTACTGCATTTAGAGCGAAGTTATGACTTTTTTAGATTTTGATTTGTTAGAAAAATTTCGCAGAAAAATAGCAATAAATATTAATTTAAAGAAACCAAATATTTCAGCTCTTCTTAAAGTCATAAATTAGCTTTAAGAAGAAAGATGGCTGAGAGTCACTTATATTTCAATTCGCCCTTTTCTTTAAATAATATTTAAATATTAAAATAATATATCACATAAATATATTGATAAAATTTAGTTTAAAGTCCTTGAAACGAGTATTTTGCAGGACTTCTTAGGATCCTTTGTAAAGAGCAAAGCTAAAGATAAACTTCCCGAGCATTAAAAGCTTTCTTTCTTATTTTTTAAATATATTTTAAACATTGCTTCACCATCCCTGCCCTCAATTATCTAAAGATTGTACAGAAATTTAAATCTGGAAAATATTTACATGCATTTTTTATATTTTGTATACCTTTCCAAAGGATTTTATCATTTTTTGTCGGTGAAAATTTATCTCCTACCCTAAAAACCATATATATTCTTGATCAGCGTGAATCGCTGAATCGTTTTAGCCATCTCTTTTTTTTTGCTATTTTTTTTTTAAATATGTAAGGGGTTACATCATTAAAATTTTTAAAAATTGACAAAAATTAATTAAATTAATTAATTAAATTATTAGCTGAATATGCAGATTTATTAACCCGTTGAAAACAAACACAACAACGCTTTCGGAATAAAAATTAAGCCATTTTTGGCTAAGTTATGACATTTTTTCTGTTTCAGAAATCTGATGTTTAATATAGGTTTTGCTGGTGTATAAAAATTTCCCCTCAGTGTAAATTAGTTTTTGCATTTTAGACAGGAATGTAAAAAAAAAAAACTGGATAGTGGCTTTATAAATAATTGCATTTGTTAATATTATTTTACAATTTATTCGTTTATTTTCAGAGCTACTCCGCCCAGCTGCGGAAGCACCAGCAACTCCAGCAGCAGCTCTGTGACGATCTATGCGCCTCTGCCACCAGTGTGTGGCCCAGCCACATGGCTATCCAACAGGGGCCAGAGCTCCTGGCGTGCACCAGGGCCTGCTTCCGCTCTCGGCCCCGCACCTGGACTATTTCCCATTGTCCAATGAAGGACAGAACCAGCAGCAGCATCTTCAGCAGCAGCAAAAACTTCCGTAAGGCAATCCCGCCGCTTAGGCATAGCTACTTGCATTTAAATAATTCAGAGTTTTTATTGTGTTTATCATATATCTGTTTGTATACACATATATACATTCTTACGTATTATTCAGTTATGCATAAAAAATGGAAAGAGATGTCAAGCATCCACAAAAAAATAATAAAAACTACGTTTTTCTATACATAAATAAATAAATAAATATATATACAAGAATAAATAAATAAAACTGTTTTATTATTTCGAAAGAAAGGTGGACTATTTATAGATTTTTTTTATGAATTTATTGCGATATTGCTAAATGGGCATCACTGGCATTAAGTGCGATGCAATTTTGTCCCAACAGAGCTTCATAGACAAATGAATATCGTAAATTGTGTACAAGATTTACGATATTCGAATACGATTTACGATATTCAAATACGATATTCGTACAAGATTTACGATATTCAAATACGTTTTACGATATTCAAATACGATATTGGTATCAGACTTACGATATTCAAATACCATTTACGATATTCAAATATCATTTACGATATTCAAATACGATTTACAGAAGTTGAGCATCACTGATGCACATCTTAAAAATCAAGCAAAGTCATCATTTTGGGATTTCAGATACCAGGCGAACAGAAGGCAGTAGCAAGCAACTGAAAACTGTTATAAAAACGTAGCCAAGTTTCGAACCCTATTGGTTATTGGATGGTTCGAAACTTGGCTATTTTATAACAGTTTATAACAGTTTTCAGTCGCTTGCTACTGCCTTCTGTTCGCCTGGTATCTGAAATCCCAAAATGATGACTTTGCTTGATTTTTACGATGTGCATCAGTGATGCTCAACTTCTGTAAATCGTATTTGAATATCGTAAATGATATTTGAATATCGTAAAACGTATTTGAATATCGTAAATGGTATTTGAATATCGTATTTGAATATCGTAAATTGTGTCCCAATATCGTATTTGAATATCGTAAATTGTGCACCAATATCGTAAATCGTAAATCTTATTCCAATATCGCCCGTTTCCTGATTTTGGGTAACATGCGAACAGAAGGCAGTGGCAAGCGACTGAAAACTTTTATAAGCTGCCTTCTAATAACCAATAAGGTTCCAAACTGAGCGATATTGCTAAATGATATAACGTTGGCGTGCCGAAGTCAGTTTCATTCCCTTCCCTCCCTTTAATCCCAATGAAAAATAAAACAAGATTTCATTTCCAAGGTTTATTATTTATTTCCACTGCTAATAAATATGAGGAAAAGAGAAAATGGTTTATTTATTTTTTTTATCCATATTATGCACAGTATAGAAAGATATATCGCATATTTTTCGGAGCAGATTATTACAAGTGAGAGAGACAGAGGCCGAAACCAATCAAATTCTAATCCAGTTGCATTCATAAGATATTCATTTGCAGCTTTTGCAGTATTTATTTGGCTCTGGGGCTTTGCATTTATGCTGCGAGAAGGAAAATGTACAAAATGGACTACAAAATATATATAAAATATATATATATGTATATAAAACAGAAAATGGAAAACTGAAAATGCTTCCTGCCACCGCCATGGCCCGGCCATTGAATTAAATATTTCAACACGCCCCTCCCGCACGAGCACAGTTTTTCCCGGATAGAGGAAAACCCTCTCCAGCAGCATTTGTGCAGCGTTTTGAAATGATTTTTCCATTCCATTGTAGTTGCATTTAAATTTGTCCATTTGATTCCATCCCATTGTTGCATTCGTTCATGCCTCATTTGAGGCGATTACACACACACACACACACTGAGGGCGGAAAAAGGGAAAGCGGAAAAGTACGGTGAAATAACGGGGTTGGAAAAGCCAACGCCAATGTGAAAGCACTTGACCATTTTGGCCCATTTGTCAGAGCGGAATTCAGAGGGGGGATTTCACGGGGGTTTCTGGGGGGTTCCGGGGGTTCCATCAATTATTTCGGTCAAATAAGTGCCAGGAATAATATCTCCCGGAGAGTGAGTAATTGCCGCATGGCAGTTTTCGCGGCAATGCTACCACGTTAAGCGAATTAGGCGGAATGTAATCGAATTAGTTAACTAAACAGGGAATTACTTTGGCCAAAAACTAACACAGAAAACAAAACTTTCAACTTCAATGGAAGTCGTAAACGGGAGCTAATTTAAGAGGCTTAAAGGTAACCAGTTTTAGATGTTTTTAAGACACTTTTTTTATATGTATATCCCAACTTCATGATATGACATATCATTTTTATAAATAATAATTATAGTGGTAAAGCAATTTCCTAAATTTTCAAAGCATTGGAAGGAGTGGTTTGTGGGCATAATTTTATTTACAGGATTAAAAGGTTTTTACCATTTATATTTATATAAAATAAATATAAATTTTAATAATAAATACAGTATTGTAGTTTGTCACTTATAATCGTATTTTTGTGATTATAAAATGTATTTTTTAGATAATTTTGAGATAATAATTTAGCTGGATTAAATTTTTTATATTAAATTAAAATATTTCTGTTATATTGTATTCCAATTTTAAAATAATTTAAAGGAATAATTTCTGAGTAATAATCGGCCTGTCTATTTATATTATTTATTATTTATTAATTTAATTTTTATATTATTTACTGAGTTATATTTACTATATTTTTTATTAATCATTGAAATGAATTTAAGTAGTCTTTCTGTTATAATATTTGCAGAATTTATATAAATCTTTAAAATATTATAAATTCCAATTTTCAGATCATTAAAAAGTGTTATTTTTGTGTTATAAAAAAGTAGATATATTATTTAAAGGGCTCAAAGTCAAAGTCAAACTTTTAGCCATAAAAATCATACTCACATAACCAATTCATGCGCTCCGTGTACTCGACCTTGCGCTTGAGATCCTTGACCAGGGCGCGAAAGTCGTCGTCATTGAAGTGACACTGGATGATCGTGTTGTTCAGCTGCAGGATGCTGTACTCGTTGTTGCCATTGTTCCCATTGCCATTCCCATTCCCGTTGCCATTCCCGTTCCCGTTTCCATTATTCGAGGCCGCCGCCATGGCCATGGCATCTCGGGCTCCATTCAGCGCATTCGACTCGATATCGGTGGCACTGGCCCTCAGCTTGTTGTGCCCAATGCCCAGTCCAGTTCCTACTCCACCGACTCCGACTCCGCCTCCGCCTCCGCCTATGCCAATGCCATCACCATCCACATTGCTGCAGGACTTGCTCAATATGATGGTGGCCCGGTTGGCTATCGAATTGGCGGCCAGCAGATGTTCTCCGGCTGCCCCACAGCTGCCGCGATGGAAGGGCAATGCCTTGCCAGTGGCACAATTGTTGTTCTTTAGCGTGATGCAGTGCAGCTGATTCTGGAGAGCTGCCTGCACTGCTGAGCAGTCGCTGGCCCGCCGCCGGCGTGGATTATCGCCGGCATCGGGGGCAGACAATGCCAAGTGTTGCAGCGAGTGTTGCTGGTGTGGCTGCGGCTTCTGCTGCTGGTTGCTACTTGGATTATTGATGCTTGGCTGTGGCTGATTGTTGGCCGCTCCGGTTGAGGCAATGCCCCCTCCAGTGCTTGAGCTGGATGCAATGGGAGTGACGACTGCTGGTTGTGGCTGCTGCTGCTGCTGCTGCTGTGGATCGCTGGTGGTCACACTGCTGGCCATATTCGACATGGATGTGGACATGTTGTTGTTGTTCTGTATGCTGTTGCAATTGTTGTTGTTATTGTTGTTAATATTATTGTTATTGTGAGTGGTTGTAGTGGTGGTATCGCTGGCCGTCAGCTGGAGGCTGCAGCTAGGCCGCACCTGTTGCTGCTGATGCCTGATGCGATGCTGCTGCTCTTGATCCTCGTAGAACTGTATGAGCAGCTCCTCTAACAGGGCTATGGGCGAGTTGGAGCAAAAGGATTGCGAGGCGCTGGCCGAGACCGAAACGGAACCGGAAACAGTGGCCGTGCCGCTTATGGTGGAGCTGCTCGAGGATTTGCGTCGCACGGTGGTCGAGGTGGTGGTCACAGCAATGACGGGTTGTGCCTGCTGCTGATCCGCCTCCTCTAGCTCCTCTTCCTCTTCCTCTTCCGCCTCCTCCTCCTCTTCCTCCTGCTCGGGACTCTTTTCTGCTAGATGCTGCTCCTGATCCTGGTCGTGCTCCTCCAGTTCACTGCTGCTCACCGCCGCTATGCTGTTGTTGCTACTGCTGCTGGCGCAATCTGCTGTCACTGCTGCTCCTGCTCCCCCTGCTAGCGCTGCCAGGGGCCCCGCTATGGCCGCCGTGGCCGCTGCCAAAACAATGGCTCTCTGGTGCTCCTTGCCTGGATCAAAGATCGAATGACGCAGGAGGATCTCCTGCAGCTGTCGTCGCTGCCGCCGGGCACTGTAGGGATTCACCAGACGAAAGTCTCCATAAAATTTGGACAAGTAACGCACTCGCGATGCAATATAACCGATCTTGCGCAGCAGTCGCACATCCGCCTGCTGCAATTGCAGTTGCAACTGTTGATGCTGGTGTTCCTGGTGGCCACTGCGTTGCAGTGCCGCATGGCCACTGGTGCTGCTGCTTAGGGAGGAGCCCTCTTGGATCTCCACGTACTCGCACTCCTCACTATCTTCGCTCTCCACGGGGCTGCTGTCCTCGATGTCGCTGGTGGCAAGTAGCAGAACAGCTGCTGCTGCTGCTGCTGCTGCTTCTGCTGCTCCGTTTGCTCCTGCTCCTGTGGTCACTGTGCTTGCTGTACCGCCGCCACCGCCGCCGGCTATAACCGTTGTGGTTGTGGTAGTTGCTGTGGTTGCAGCCGCATGGATTTCGGTCTCGGTTATGGTGGTGGTGGTGATGATCGTGAGAGTTTCTAGCGTATCCTCGTCACTGCTGCTGGTTCCAGTTGCCGCTGCCGCTGCCGCTGCTGCTGGTGTTGCTGATGCTCCTGTTGATGCAGCTGCTCCTGTTGCAGTTGCTGCTGCTGTAGATGCTGCACTGCTGCTGCCGCGTCGACTGCTACTGCTATTGCAGCCGCTGTCCTGGTACATTTATAGGCAACCCTGGCTAACCCGGCTGTGGCTGACTCTCTTGACCCCGAGTGGCCCCCAAGTCCTGCTTCTGTTACGTTTTCTCACGTATATTTTCCTTGCACTTCTCTGGTCTCTGGTCTTTGGCCTTTGGCCAGCGTGTCCTTAATTGTTTTGTGCTTACGATTTCTTTTATATTTTCTCCTATTTGTATTTGATTCGCTGCATAAATTAATTTCACCAAAAGGAGGAGGGACAACACAGAGACGGAGAGACGCAGAGACAGAGAGACAGAGCGAGAGGAGTGGTGAGGTGAGGTGAGGGGTGTTGTTGTTGTTGTTTTGTTTTTATATTTTTTACGAGGCTGGCGCCTTTTTATGACCGTTTCCTTTTGTTACTTGCAATTTGTTTTTGATGTTTATGCCACGCCAGCAAAGTTATGCAAATTTCCAACTCGGCTCAGCTCTCAGCTCCACACTCTCTCGTACTCAGTCAGTCTCTCTGATATATATATATATATATATATATATATATATCTAGATATATTTGTATATCGCGCATACGCAGCGTATACTTATGCCGTGTCTGGCCGCTCAAATCAAATCAAATTCAGTGGAAAAGTTGTCGCCACGCGCATTGTTTTCCTTTCCTCCTTCCTTTTTTTGGGGCATGTCAACCGCTTCGCTTCTGCCTTTTTCTTGCTTTTTTTTTGCTGCTGCTTTCTTTTTGCTCCAGTTGGCGCCTGTTGGTGTGTGTTTTACATTTTATTGTGTTTTAATTTGCATTATTCAACCGTTTGTCCGCCTGTCCAACTTTGCCTTTCCTGCCCGCCGCCTGCCTGCCTAGGCTCTCCACAGAGCAGCGTCACTTCCGCTTCCGTTTTGGCGCTGGCAAATCTGCAAGGAAAATAATGCGAATATTTCTATGAGTCTTTTGTTATACATTATATATATATATTTATTTTTAATTAATAATAATAAAGACTTATTTTATTATTTTTGAAAGTTGGAATATCAGTTTGGTTTTGATTTCATATTTTTCTTCTTTGGAAATTGATTTTAAATCAAAGAAAAACCAATTCTTGTCCTTAATTAACACAAAATCAATCAAGCAGACACTCGAGGAGAATCAACAAATAAACAAATGGATAAATGTATTGGCAGCAGCAGCAGCAACACAACAATGTAAATATTTTATGAAATACTTTTACTACTTGCAGATGCTGCTGCTGCTCCTGCTGTTTGTTTGTTGTGACAATCGATTGGAATGTGCAGCAAACAGGGCGGCTGGGCTTTAGTGACAGGTGGAGACAGGTGCCCAGGTGGAGACAGGTGAAAGGCGGTGGTATTTGGTCACTCCGCAACAATCCCCAATAAGCAGCCGTGCTCTCGACCGCAGAGACAAAGGCGTTACCCACTGGCGGTCAACCCAAGAGCCCACATGGAAGAGGTGGCAGCTCCTAGGCACTGAGAGAAATATTTTACAAAGAATTTTGAAAGAGGAAAACAAATAAATGTACTCAAAAAATTAATTGCAAAACAGAGAAATATTTTTAAAAATAAAAAAGCAAAGATTAAAGATTAAATTAAAGATTTCTTCTCATATTTCTCTATATTTCAGGCAGTAGATATTTTGTTCAGTGTACGCAAACAACAGGCAATTGCACAAAGCAACGGCAGGCGGTCGGTCGATTGGTTGGTTGGTCAACTGAAGCAGCAGCAGCCGCACACTGCAACTGCAACTGCAACATGGCAACATCAGCAACTGTCGCCGACGTTGTGACAATGACAGCAAATGTCAAACAGAAACACCACCCCGCAGAACCACCCCCACCCCCACCCCCAGCCAGATCCACCCCATTAAGTGCAGTGTCGCCATCTCGCTCCTCCTGTTCATCTGTCAATCAGTTTATCTGTCTCTTTTGTTTGTCCGTCGGACAGCAACTCGTGTGCAACTTCCACAATGCGCCGGCTGAGACAAAGGGCAGGCGGCAGCAGCAGCAGCAGCAACATGGCTGTGGCACTTCTCGGTGGCATTATCATTACGGTGGCAAGGAGCTCGGCCACTGGACTAAGGAAGCAAGCTTTAAGGGACTGCGAGGCATTTTGCTTTCACAATATATTTTACAAAATTAAATAAACCACAGTCAAGTGTTTATAAACAATGAAATTACAAAATTTAATTAAAAAAAACATTTATTTTGAAGATCAAAGCTATAGTTGTGAAAGTAATTCAAGTAATAGTAATATCTTGCTTTGAAATATCTTTTACAAAGCTAACAAATGTATATTAACTAAATAAAACATTTCTCTTTGGAATTAAATAACTAACAAATTATAATTTAAAGAATCTCAGAAGCTTAGAAAGATCAGGAATTACTCAAGAAATCATTCAAAATATGCCTTGCCTTAAAATACCTTTTAGTAACTTTTACGAAAAATATGTAAACATCGAAAAAAAACAATAAATGAATAAGAAATTTAATCATTTTAAAATTTAGTAATAATTACTGTTCCTAAAAAAAATATTTTAAAAAATACACAAAGGATATAAAATAGGTTTATATTGCCTTTCAAGATTATAGAAATTTAAAAAGTTCGTTAAACCTTTTTGTGTGAGAAATTATTAAGGGAATTTTTAATCAATAAGCCTTTAATTGTAATCTAAATAATTTAAAAGAATAATAAATGAATATAAAATAATGAAATATATAAACTACAGTTTGTATTTCTTCCAAAACATTTCAAAATAAAATCAAACTTTCCGTCCATTTTTATATTCTAAACCCAAACCCGTGAGGCCTCGGGAAATTTTTAATTTGTCTCCCTAGTCTTGTCCATTTTTATTCCAAACTTGCTGCTAGTTTTCCTCGCTTTCCTTTTTTAAAGAAACCTACATACGATAGATAGATTCTCCAATTCTCTGATTCTTCGCAACCGAGCCTTTTTTTTTTGAGGGCTGTTCTTGGGAAATTCCGAACGCATTGCGAACAGCTAACGTGGCGTATCCGTTCGTGCGTTTCTGGTATGCTGACGATTCCGGCACGACAGGATGTGGCAAATGGTGGAAATGCTGGAAATGCTGAAAATGGTGGCGTGAAAACCCCAATTGAGGAAAACCCCAGAAGGTGAAAGGAGGAGGGGTGAACGGCAAGAAAGCGTCCGAAAAAAAAGCGCTTCAAAAAGATTCAACTTTGTTGCATCTAATTATGGGCAATTTGATTAGGGGGCTCGTAAACAAACAAGAGAGCTCACTTTTCCACACACACACACATAAAAGACACTGAGCAAATTTAGTAAATTAAATAAATTTAATAATTAAACATTAAATATTACAAACTAAAGGCAAGAGATTTCAAGTAGCTTCTTTAGGCTTTGTTTGTATTTTATATTGTTTATAAGAGCTGCTTTTCTCCTGTTTTTTTTTTCAGTGTTGACTCACACTTGGGTACTATACACACACACACATATATACATATATAAACGCACACAAGTGTCAATATGGAGCCGCAGGTGGCGCAATTGCCGACGCTGTCATGGCTGACAAAACGCAAACGCAAACAGAAACCGCCGACGCGGCCGCGGCCTTGTCCCAAAACTCCTCTGTACCTTCCTTTTCCATCCTCTAAAAACTCCAACCCCCCTCCCCCTCTTTTGGCCACCCACAAATACAAAAACAAAAAAAAAACCCACCCGAAGCCAAGTAAAACAGCCGCCGCCACCAACTGTTGAATGGCGGCAGCCACCAAATTTTGGCTGTATTTTATTTATTTACAGCGACAAAGTCAAGCAAAATTAAAGAAAATTAAATGTTTTTTAATAAGCTAAAGTCATAAAGGACCCACCGAAGAAAATGAGTTTAATTCAAGGTTAAAGGAGCTTTGAATTCGAGGTCAGTTTTGATGTTACAAAAATATATAAAAATATTTTACTAGCTATACAATTTCTATTTATTTTAATAACTCTTTAATGTTTGATTGTGTTTCCATTATCCTCGTTCGTCCTTTTTGGCTCCTTTTGTTATTAAAAAATCAAGTTTATTACAAATGCCTGCAATGGCCGTTGCCAAGTAAATAGAATCAGTTTGAAATTGCCCTGGTCCATGTCCTGCAGTCCTGCATCAAAATGTGCAGCCTACTTTTAGGCCTTCACCCGGTTTTTTTTCCCACAGAGAAAGGGAAGGAGAAAGAGGGGGAGAGAACGAGAAAGAGAGAGCGACAAGCGAGTAGGGGAAATAAAAATGCTGCTACAACGACAGCGACACCCATTTTGCGGTTGATATGAATATCGATTCGACCCCTTAACTGTGCCAGCATGCACAGAGCCCCCATTTTGGGGGGGAGGGGTGGTGTGTCCACCCCACACACACACAAGCAACCTTAACCAGAGCCGCCATGGCGGTTGCCTCTGCCCCCTCCTTTAGCCCTGGTATGCAAACTAGAACTTTGTATAAATTTATGTGCACAACAATGTTTATGTTGTTGAATAAACGAGCAGTTTTGCCAGGACCTGCTCTGTGTCCCCCCCCTCTCCTGCTCTCCTGCGAGTGTGTGAGTGTGTGTGTGTAATGGCAGGATGCAACATGAAAATGGCGTGTGGCTAGCAACGTTTTATTTGCTCGTTCTCTGGGTACTTTTCGTCCCTCTTTGGCTGCCTCTCGACTCTGACTCCGTGTGTTACTTCGTTTTAGCACTGCATTTTGCATTTGGCTTAAAATAGAAATATGCCAGGACCTCACACACACACACACACACACACGCACTTGCATATATACATCCTTGCACATGGCTGTGTGAAGACATTCAATTTCAGCACGGAAATCGCTTAACAGCCCTAAATAATGGACAATAGGCTGGGGCTCAGAAAAGGAAAGGATATGTGTGTGTGTGCCCCAAAAACCAATTGAATCCTTTAAGTATTTAGGAGAACTTAACAAAGTTCTAGTTGAAATTATTTAAAGGAGAGTTTGGTCAGAATAAATTGCTAAATAAAGTGTGCAAAAATTAGGCTTCCCTCTGGTTTTTTTCTGGCCATTGACCAAGGATTTGGCATAAGCAAGGACCCAGAACCAAGAACCAGACGCCATGTCTGATCCTTTGATTTGATGGAACGCACACACACACTGGAAAAAACCAAGGAGAGAGAGAGAGAGGGAGAGACAGAGTGGAAGAGGGAGGCACATACTTAGGAGCGTTCAATCAAACTAAGCGCAAACAAGCCTAGAGACATGAGACATGGAGACATAAGGACATGGAGACATGGAGACACGAGGACATGGAGACATGGCGACCTGAGTGGGATGCCTGAGAGAGAGGCACCACCTAGCTGGGCCAGAAAGAGATGAAAAACCAAGCCAACGAAGCGTACGAAAATAAACAAAAGCGTGGGAAGTTCGCAGGACCAAAGAGGCAGGAAGTAAGGGTAAGCTGTAGGTGTGTTGGGTTATGGGACACTCACCACACACACACGCGCGCAGAGAGAACTTACTTAAGCGAGTGATTTTCAGATTTTCCGCCGCTTCCTCCATGTGTGGGTGTCCCTAAGCACATTAGTGTGCGTGTGTTGCCATTGTGTTTTTAATTTTTTGATCGTCCAATCAAAAATTACAAGCGAAACCAATAAAATCCAAATTTCTTTTGCGGATAAACTATTAATATTGAAGTAATTGTGCGTTTTTCCGAATGATTTTTATCTCTAGATCCCAGATCTCAGACTAGCAGAGCTTAATGGCCAGAAAATCTGCTAGTTGATTTATTTCTAAATAAAATAAACAAATAAAAATATAGGTTGATTCTTTTCCTTATGTTTAAAAGCACTTTGATTGCCAATGAACCCTGCACATCTTAAATATATTTCGAATTCAGGACACGTGTGTCGGTGTCCGTGTCCTGGTTACCTTGGCGCTAGTTTAGAATCATTCATCATTCCCGGGACAACATAGTTGTAAATAATGTTACCCACAAGGATTCTTCCCGGCGATTATTATGGCGATAAATCAAAGGCAACCCACCGACTTCTTCCCCTTGGATTCCTTTCTTTTATTCTCTAGCTTTTCGCTAGAATCCCCTACGTCCTTCAGGCTTTCCTTCTTTGTTTTGTTTACTGCCCCTTCCCCGGTTTCTGTGACAATTTTCCTCACCTATGGCTACCAGCGTTCTGTTTGATTTTTTAGCTGGAAGAAGGAGGCGGAGGCGGATGAGGGCGAAATAAGTATGCAAATTACTCTGGTCCAGCTGAACTGACTGAATGACCAACTGGCAAACTGGCAAACTGAACAACTGACGTCAGGACGAATGCTATTAAGCCAAGTTGATGGCATGTGCAGAGCCCTCTGCGGGCCAATCTATAAATAAGTTTAGCAAACAACAAGAGGGAGGGAGGGGGAGCGCTGGAAAAACTTTAATCTACACATTGCCACCGTCACCGGAGTGTGACGTGTGTGTGTGTGTGTGTGCCTGGGGTGTAGTACGCACTTAGAAAAATAAAGAAGTATCCACTAAAGAGTTGTAAAAAAAATTATAATTAATAAAAGATGGTCTATAAAGCGTAGAGAAATCTTTTATTAAGTAATTTGTAATTTTTAATTTGTAGAAAATTATATTAGACTTTATATTATAGAAATGGTAATATATATATTATATTTTATATATTTAAATTATATATTTAGCAAATCCTGCATATTTTTCTGCCACAAAGATCAAAGTTAAGAGAAACTTAATAAAAGGAAGAACCATTTACCCAAAAGTTGTCCCCTTTTAGCTTCCAAGAAAGGAGCAAGAATATTTGCCACTGGAAAATGCTTTAAATTGAAATTTTTAGACTCAGCTTAAAGATAATTTAACTATGAACTTTAATTATTATTCTTAGCTTTACATTATTAATTGTTTCTATTTATTTTTCATGAATTTTTAATTTAAAAAAGATAAGTTTACGTTAAGTTATAAATTAAAGGAGAGACATATTAATAAAAATTAATAAAGATTGAATTAATAAATATTTGTTATACTTAAAAAAATCTCCCAATACAATTCCCCTGACAAGGACTCCTCTCTCCCCTGTTTTTCACACCCGAAATTCACCTCATTCAATATTGAATGCATTTGTAACTAATTCAAGTAAATCTTCTCGCAAACTTTCAATTAAATAAAAGCAGAATTAATCAAAAGGAGCCTCTGGGGGAATAAGGGGGAAAGGAAAATGGTGAAAATGGGAAAAATGGTAAAACAGGGACAACGACTGCGACTGGGACAGGTAAGACAGATGGCCGGAGATGACAGGTAAGCAGTTTGCGTTCATGTGTGTGGGCACACACGTGTGCAAATAACAATAATCAGGACACGCACACACACACACACACGCACCTACAGAGAATGTCCTGGCGCGTAGGTGTGGTGGTGTCAACGGCCAAAACAAATGATGATAACTGCGAGTCAAATGAAATGTCCACAAGGACCAAGTGAACCCACAGAAAAAAAAAAACTCAAAAAAAGCGTTGCAAAAAAGTCCGAGAAAATGAGGAGAAAAAATAAAAATAATAAAAATAACAGCAAGAAATCGAGCAGCCAGAAAATAAAGACAATATTTGTCAAGCACACTCGCACACACACACACACTCACGTTTACGTGAGCCGGAAGTGGGTGAAAAAAAAATAAGAAATGGCTGAAACCCGGTCACGGAAATGGGGCTCACAACCAGAACTGAAACTAGAACCAGAAGCGGCGACCCTTTGCCAACAATTGTGAAACTGTAAAGATGCAGATGATTCTACACTTGGCGAAAAGAGAGGGAATTTGTGTGTGAAATACTATTGCTTTCTTTTTTAATGAGTATAGGATATAATGCAAATAAAAGAGGGTGGCAAATCCAAGACAATTATTATATTAAGCATGACGTTTATTTAAACAAGAAATAAAAAAAATATAATAGAAAATATATTAACTTTACTAGAAGGAATTTAATAAAAATCTTTATTAAATTCTCCCAGGAAAGTATGCTACAAATTATATTTTAGACTTTACCAATAAAAAATGTAGCTAATTATTTTATCTCATTTTATTTAGTATATTTATTTTATTGAATTATTTAAACCCTTTTAAAGTTACAATTCAACAAACCAACTATACAAATATTAATATTTAAAACCAAATATAATATTTAAAAACCAAATAAAGTCTTGAAGTATTTAAGTTTCATTTTCCATTCTATTTTCTTATAAAAAAATATTTTTTTGCAGTGCCCTGGGGCAATGAATCGAATTGAACAAAGCCAGAAATTGGGGAATATACAAACACATATGTACATATATATGTGTATATATAAGGGCAAGTGGAAATGAGGCCGCAAACCGGAGGCTGGGGTCTTGATGGGGTTAAAAACATACATATTTGCCAAGGACGGTTGGTCGGTTGGTTGGTTGTAACCGCCGAGCAAACAGTTGGCCTAATCAAAAGTCACAAACACAGGCAAACACACCGACACAGGAACCGGCAGAAACTCACAGATACACACATACACTGGAAACGTCTTGGCCAGAAAGCCAGTCAAGTCAACAAAAAGCAAACTATTTGTTTGCCAGCCTGCGTAGAGAGGCCTTTCCTATACTATATACGTATATGTATATGTATATAGGGAAGGTCCTGCTTTGGCCGGGCTTTCACCCTTTCATCCCTCAGTCAGTTTGCCACCCAGTTTTCCACCCAATTTTCCCTGTCAGCCAATTTGACAGTTACCAGCTACAACATAGTTACAGGCCAACATGCAAATGGAGAGATGGAGATTGTGCTTGCTGGCAATTTAAATTATTGTTTTGGCATAATGCAAAGCCAGGTCTCTGCCCCTATCTATATATATATATGTATATATATATATGTATATAGTGTGTGTATCCACAATTGCTGTGTTCTAAGGGCTGGGCCCTAAATCGGTCATTTGTATCGGTCAAACGAGCAATTATTACGAGTCTCCTTCGTCTGCAGGATTCCCACTATTAATCTCTTGCCTCATTTACCTTTCAGTTTTCCTGCTGAAAATGGATTGTGATTATGAGAGAATTATGGCATGAGGGTCCTTTGGCTCAACAAGTTCTTAACCTTCTTTTATTAATTAATGGGGGAATTGATTTTAAATGTTATTTGTTTCAGCAACCTCTATTTCTCAGCACTGCATTTATTTGTCATATATAAATTGAAAATAAATCTTTATCAAACAAAAATAATCATTAAAAAAGCTTGTTTAATATTTATTGATAAAATATTACGGCATATACTATATTTATAAAATATTTAGAGTTTAAATAGGGTTTTGGTTAACCCTTTTAAACGTTTCCTTTGCGAATTTCTGTTTCCGAAGTATTTTTAAATAAATTCCTTAAATTTATTTAAAGAAAAGAAGACCCAACTTAGCTCTAAAATGGGAAAACATCAAAGAATCTTGTTTAAAATTTATTTCTTAAAATATTATGCCACCAAAACCTCTAAAAATCCTTTAAAAATACAAAAATGTATTTCATAAAAATAAAAACAATTTCTACCTCCAACTGATTTTTGTATTTATTTTACATAAATTCCTAAAGTTTCCCTAAGAAAGCGCCTCCATTATGCCGTAAAAATAAATATCAAACAATTTATTTAATATTTTTAAATGCCTTTTACAATGGATTTCGATACCCTGTTGAATTCTGTGCTGGTTCTTATTCGATTTTCCAAGCTTGAAACTGCCCAATTCAAAGACCATTCTCCACTCAATAATAAATAAAAAACTTGCACAGGATATTATTTAAGAGGCAAAAAAATCTAGCAAAGAAAAAAATGAAATGAAATGAAATTGAAATGAATTTCCATTGAAATCGTTCAGGTGTAAAAAAAACGAAAATTTGTTATTTTATAAGCAAAAAGCGGGGCACAAAAACAAAAAGGGAGATGGGAAAGAACGCACAACACAATGGCGATGGAGATTGGGAAGGAGCCAGGTTCTGCCAATAAATAATAATACTTTTTTTTCATATCAATTTATCAGACGGCGGAGGACGCCTGCCAAGGATAACCAGACGGCAAGAAGGACACACATGCAGCTGACATTGTTAATGGTCTAATGAAATGTCTTTGGTTTATCGCAGCTGTTTACCTGTTCTGCCTGAGCCCAATCACAGGACCCTTTCAGCCACGTTAAGCTGCCAGCTAAGACCCAAAACAATGTCCTTGCATTCCCACAACTGCATTATCCTGCACTTCCGCCTGCCACTGCAGGCGATGCAATTAATTGGCACGACTCTAGGGGTGTGGGTGTGGCTGTACACTGAGCGAAATAAGTAATATCATTTCTACAGACAAAGTGTGATAATTTTTGTGTGTTTTAAAAACTTTTTTAATTTAAAGTAATTAAACAAAACAAAAAGGACATTGATTTCGGAAAAATTATCCTTATTAATTCGACTTATTTCCTTTTTTATTTCCTTTTCTCATTGTGTTGAAACCGAATGGCACAGGATAGGAAAGGACAGGACACGCATATTTGCATGTCAGACGCATTCCGCAGGACTACAAGTGACAGCTGCAGCTGCTGGCAGGACATTGGAGGCTCAAGCTGCGCCACTTGCAGATGATAACCGGCAATTGCGGTAGAGGATAAGCGCAGGACCTCGGCCCAAAATGGATGCCCAGCTCCACACACACACGCACAGAATCAATAAATCCACACGCGCCCAGTGACATTTCCAATTAATTTGTATTTGTTTAATCTTCCCATAAATATAAATATAAATATTACATATATGTACATATATTTGATAAGGGAAAATAAAAAGGCAAAAGGCAAATGGAAAATCAATAACCAATAACAAATATCAATGGTCGGCGGCCACTTGCAGCTAAAAAAAAAATATTTATATAAAAAGTTGCACATATTTGCACAATTCATAAAATTGTGAAAGCCAATTAAACGGGTTCTGGGCCAGGACCAAAGAGGGAAGGCGAGGACAAAAACAAATTTACATAACTGATTAAAAACTTTTGGCCCCAGGTGGGCGAAAAGGTGAGGGAGGCCAAGCCAAGCCAAGCCAAGTCAAAGTGTGAACGGTCCAACGCAAATCCAATAGCCAACTTTAAGCACTAAGCACTTGGGCAAAGGACTAAACTCGAAACTCAAATTCAAATTCAATTATTAATTTAACTTTTCATTGAATTTTCCATCACCCTCCCCCCGTCCCACAATCGCCCTCTTCCTGCCTGGCCATTGTTCAATCTATCAATCTAAGACTTGGCCAAACTGACTTATTATTAATAGGCCAGGCCAGGCGAACTTTACCTGGGATTGGATTAAATTTATGGACAGGCCAGAAGACACTCAAACTATCTGAGCTGTAAATTGTCTAGGAAATTGTGTTAAGTTTTTAGTAGTTCAACAATACTGTTTAAATATTTTGGAAAAGCTTTTAGCTTTCAATATTCCAACTAAAAATTCCCTGCTTGCTTAAAACCCTTGAAAAGGGCTAAGAAATCCTCTTTTGTAAATGCAATAAAATCGATTACAGCAGCAGCTCGGAAATCACAATATCGCGGCATCGATTTACCAGCCACATCGTCATCGCCATCATCATTCTATCGACTTCCTGTCTTCGTCCTGCCTTGGTCCTTCCTCTCCCTCTCTCTCTCTCTCTCTCTCTCTTTCCCTGTGTAATCTAAAACCAAATCCCCGCTAAAAAATGCATTGTTCGCTATTAGCAGCGGAAATAATCGGGGCCTGTACGTGCAGCTATACTATATAGATAAGGATATATATATATACATATATACAAATATATATGTAGCAGCCCAAGGCTCGTAACCACTAAGCCACGCCCCCATGCCCAGGCCCCGGCACGCCTTCCTTTCGTTTGCGAAAAACCCACTAAAATGGGGGATTAATTTAAAGTATTGCCAGGACGCGCTTAGCGGAAAAGGTTAGTCCTGCCAACAAAGACATTTAAGCCAAGTTCAGTAAAGGTAAGTGTCTACCGTACACAGAAAATATTTAGGTCATAAATTATAATATGAACTTTATTAAATTTCAATTTAAATACTTGAAAAAAAAGTTATTAAATAAATCCTTTAAAATAAATACTTAAAAATTGAGTATTTAACGGAAATTCCTTCTGAGGAAGAATATGTGTGTTCTGTGGTTCAGAGAGGATGCCTCTTTCGGCCGATTATATATCCTTTCGCTATAATAACTTTTATTGTTGAGGGAATTGAGATATCCTCAGGGATCTGGGCCACTTTCTAACTTGATTTAAGTGAAATAAAAGATTGATTTCTTAATTTTTTGATATTATTTATAAGAAAGTATGTGGAAAATATCAATAAACAATTCGTTACATAAATTACTAATTTACTAATTTAAAGTTTAACTCCTTTATCATGAAATGTTTTCTTTTCTGAAACTGAAAGCTGTTGAAGGTTTTCATTTCATCGATCGTTATCCTTTGTAACTTGCGGAAATGTTGTTGTACTTCATATTTAATATTCAAGGTAATTGTTTATATAATAAGGCATTCGATATCCATAAGATCGATTTATTTTTAAGAGAAACTCTTTTAACTATGGGCTGTGATTTTGTATTTTAAATTCAATATCAAAGTGATATCCTTACACATCGATTTCACTTAGAACTATAAACCCAATATCAATAAAAACTGTGATTCCTTGATCGTATATCTTATAACTATCGGCTGTCATTCAATATCAAAGTGATATCCTTACAAATCGATTGCTCAAAGCCCTACGCTTTTGGGAAATTCAGCCTGACATCGGGACTTGTGTGCGTGAGCTCTGTGTCTGTCTCTGTCTCTGTATATGTCCCTGTCTCTGTCCCAGTGTCTGAGGCTGAGACTACGACAGCGACTTGGAGCGAGACTGGAATCTGTGTGGTAAATCGATAGACAGATTAAATGTCTCCATGCCGCCCAAGCACTTGACGGATTCATTGCCCGCTCGTGTCAGCGGGCACTTGTGCCTGTAGTGGTGTTGCTGTGATAGTAGTTGTGCTTGTGCTTCTGCCTCTCCTTCTTGTACTTGCACTTGTACTTGTGCTCGTCCTGTAGCCCACAAGGATAACGAGGACCCGAGAAGGCGGCGAAGGCGGAGTCTATGACTCAATCCGCCTGTCGACGGCTGTGGCGATGTTTAAACAGAAAGCAGTTAAAAACACTAAGCAATGTGCTGCGCGGGTGGAAATCAAGGGAAAACCAAACGGAAAATCCCAAGAAAAAGTGCCAAAGAAGGACGCGGCGGAGGCGGAGGAGGAGGAGAAGCCGATGAAGAAGCGCATAACGAGGCAGGAGATGAACAGCAGTTGCAGCCATAAAAAGGCAACCCGCGCCATGTTGTAACAGTTGTAAGCTGACAATGACAACGACACGGACACGGACAGGGACAGGGATAGCAGCAGAGATGGGGAAAGAGACAGGCATATGGCCAACGAAAGAGAGGGAAGAAACCAAGTAGAGGAGCCACGCACGCACCGAGTACAAACTGTAATTGAATTTCTGTTGACAGATTTTAACGCACAATATCCTGCAGCGACATCGTCGCAAAAGGCGAAACAAAAAACACATGCAGAGGGAAATAAAAAACAAAAAATAAAGAACAAAAAATAAAAATCCAAAAAGTAAAAAATATATATACATATATAAAATCCAAGAGAGCGTGGAAATTACACGCCTGCCAGTGCCATGCACTCAAAATTCAATATCGCCGACAATATCCATAACCATATCGCTTTTTATTCTTTCACTCAATAAATATACTATATTTATTGCAAAAATATTCCTTTGGCCATTTATTCAATTATTACCAACAAAAGGTTTTTGGGAAGGAATGTAAATAGAGAGAGGGGGGCGAGTGAAAGCTTTAACCATATTAAGTGGTTGTTAGCGGTTGCAAATGCATTTAGCCCGGTTTTTAGCCCTCCGTTTGAAGCTCTAATTAAACCACAAATGTGGTTATAATATGTATAAAAGTTGGTGAAAAAAATTAATTAGCTTGGGCAAAGTTATTAAAATTATTCAATATGTTTTAATGAGTTTTAATAGCTTTAAAGCGGAATAATAAATTAATAGTTGTGGAAAGTAAAGTTAAAATAAAGATGCTTTTCTTTCGCTAAAATGATTTTCCTTAATTTTTTAACTATTAAAAAATGTACTTTAAAAAAATGTACTTGTCCTTTCTAAGAGCTTCCTACTGCAAGTTCTTCCCTAATTAATTAACCACCCAAAAACTTAGTTATATATATTTTAATTAACAGAAATTAATGGAAGAGGATTCATATATATTTTGTAAATATTTCACTACAAACAAAAAAGTTAAAACTAACATTAAATACCATAAAAAACAGCCTTAAAATCTGCTACTAATTATTACAGCAATTAAAAGCCTTGTAGATATATAAATATATAATTGATATATATGTATATATATTTATGTAAATATGAAAGTAATATTTTTAAATGCTTTTCCCCCTTCGGCGCACACACTTGTCTCGCTTTAGTTTTGAAGGAAAAACTTTTGCCGCGGATATGTTGAGGATGTTGAAAATGACAAAAGTTTACCAGCAGCAATGGTAGGCATGGCAGGAGGGATGTTTTCCGCTACCGCTTTTCCCGCTCGGAAAAGTTATGCAATTCAATTATGTCCCTTTGATTGTTTTACAGTTTTTCAGCTGTATATACATATATATTCTTCCTTCGACAAGCGAAATGAATACTTGGCAGTCCTTTTGGCCATCCTCAATTTAACTTTGACAAAAAATCACACCGAAACGTAAACGATTTTCCATGTATCCTGGACCTGTGAGGACCCCCCCTTCTTAAACGAAAGTTTTTATGTTGTCCTGTAATAACAGACATGGAAAGCTGGTTGACTGACTGACTCACTGGCTGATTGACTGATTGATGAACTGGCTAACTGGAGCCACAGGCAAATTGCGAAAACACACTTAATGTGCTTACATGGAAAATCAATTCGCTGCGAGACGTCAAGGGCCTCAACCTGCCTTCTTTCCCAAAAAAAAAAACATATATAGTATATATATGTGGAGGAAAATGGAAAAACTAGCCAGCCATACCAGCAACACCACTAAAAGTTATAGTGAAGAGGAGAGCCGGAAAGGATTTTCCTCTCCTGCAGCTGCAGTCATGTGTATGCACTGAGAAAAACCAAACTTGAACTTGATAGTGAATTCTTCAAGCTCAGCTAAATTTTTCTGGCTTTTTTTATACTAAAAATATGGTTTGCAATGGATATTAATAATGAAATAAAAAAAAACCTAAAACATGAACATGAGGTTGATTTCGAAAAACTAAATTCAGCCGAATATAAAAATGAAATACAAAATATTCTAACCAAAATTGAATTCAAGATTTTTGGTAGTTTGGTAGACATTTTCCTGCCGAGATGCTGGAAAATGTGTGCGTTGTGTTTTGTGGAAAATGCGGTTCACTTTAAGGCTAGCAAAAATTCAACGCAACGGGGGAGATTCCAATCGATTCGACGTTCAATTCAGTTCAGTTTCGTGTGGAGCGAAAACTTTCTGGTGGAAAATGGGCAGGGGCCGGGGGAGGGAGCAGCGGAAAATGGAAGCCAGCGGGTGGCAAAAGACAAACCACTTTGAACCAAGAGAACGGCGGCCACAGAATTTTCGTGTGACGTTGGTGACGATAAAGTAAACCAACAAGCAACAGCAGGTTGTCCGCAATTAACTAACGAAATCACTTAAAAAAAACCTTTAAAAAACCCTTAAAAATTTTAAATTAATACCAAATTATCTTTAATTATTCAGATATTATTTAAGAAAGAGATTCTTAACTTTAATCATGTGAATCACTTTGTTCGTTTCAATTTATTCAGCTTGATGGCCCTTCATTTGCATGCCAATTGGCAATTGCATTTTTACATTTGAATGGAATGCATTTTAATGGGTTTTTTGTTATATTTTAAATGTGATTTGCCAATTACGTTAATCACAAAAAATATGACATTAACAGGGATATAAAAATAATAGTTGGAAAACAAACTATGAAACCTTAACTGAATTAATGGTAATTTCAATTGGAAAAACCAATGTTAATAACATGTGTTAGCATTAGTTTTTAGGACATTTTTATGTAATTAATTCATTTTAAATATCCTGCTGGCTTCAGTACTTCAAGGACATGTCAGTTATAGAACCCAGAATGTGTGTAAATAATATTATGGCTTTCACTTCAACTGATGCTGATGGGGGGAAAATTTATACAGGAAAAAAGGTTAAGGAAAAGCCAGGAGTAGGGGCGGGAAATGGTAGCAAAATCGAAGTCCAAGGCCTTTTGTGGCACTTGAGTAAGGTCAGTTTAAGCGTCTGGGGAAATGGTTATCCTTATTGCCTACTTTGGCAACAATGTCTTCGTTTCCTACGTTTCCCAGGGACTTTGCCTAACGGTTGCCTTGGAGAAAAAGGGAAAATTCATCACACACACACAGACGCACATAGTATACACATGAAAAACTCATCGAAATTATATTGAGACAAAGAAATTTTTCAAAGAAAATCAAACTGAAAGGTTTTACAACTTACAAGTTAAACATATTTCCTTTTCCCATCTTAAGTTTAAACATTTTCACTTCTTTACTTGGGGGAAATGAATTAAAAGTCTAAAAAATAATTAATTTGTATTAAAATGAGACCTAATATGTCAGGAAACTAAAATAAAAAAATCGATTTCCTTGCTTCAAGTAATATTTTTTAATAGAAGAAACCCGAAAATATTTAGTATAAGAAATAAAATGAATGCAGACATTATTTCCAGATAAAATAGAAACAACAAAAAAAGAATATAGATCCTGTTGCCAGGCCAGACACACAAGCATTTGCCGCCTTTGCCCTTTTTAATGGCGGCAATTAAAATTCGCTTACTGAGCCGAGCTCCCCGCCTGTCTCCCCCCACACAGAATATTCATAAATGAAATCAGGTGAAGAACACGCACATATATATACATATATACACGGTATACCTGTAAAATATGTACATATAACAAGCGTTTAAATATACATTTCAGGCTGCTTTGGCTAATAATAAAGGAATTTTTAGCGGTGTTCTTCGGAAGACCTTTATTAAATTTAGCAAAATATGGCATTTAGAAAGCTGCAGAGACTTGAAAAAAAAAATGATATCTACACCTTGGGCAGAAGGCATTCATTCCTTTGACAGCAAATTAAATTTTACAAAGAATTTAGTATTAAGCACAAAGGATCTTGCTGGCGAGCCCATTGATAATCTAAGGACTCTGTGTATGTGTGTATGTATCCTGGCACATTTTTACCTCTCTTTACAATTCCCATTTCATGTGTGTGTGAGGCAGCATTTATAAGCCACAAAAGAAATAAAAATAAAAGGCAACCAAAGGCAAAGGCCTTAAGACCGTTTCAAGTTCTCTCTCTCTTTCTCAGGGTCTGAATTTCCTTTTTTTTTTCTTTTTTTTTTTTTGCTTGTGTGTGTATGTCCGTTTGAATTAATATTACAATGTCCTTAAGGTTTATTTGGCTTGATATTCCTTTTTATCTTTATATTTGCTCTGGCTGGGAAGCACCTTTGTTGCTCTCTGATTCTGATTCTGATTCAGATGCTGATTCCGATTCCGATTCCCTTTCGCTTTTTTGCTTTTGGCTGTTTGATATTTATGCTTTCTTGGCTTCTTGGCTCGCAATTGTTGTTTTATTTCTTGGCATATTAAAAATTCATACAAATGTAAAACGAAAATCCTCAAGACAATCATAAAAAAAGCGAAGAAAATAAGAAAAAGGGTTTCTTCTTCTCAGTGGGAGTTCTTGCAAAAAAAAAAAAAAAAAAAAAAATGGTTGCAAATAAAAATGAAATATAATTTCGGCTTGCAAATACATGTGTGTGTGTCTTCTATGTATCTGTGTGTGTGTGTGTGTGTGTGTGTGGAACTAAATCAGAGCTATTCTTGCTTTAGAAAAGCTGCTTAAGCTGTACAGGCCAAGCGCCCTAAAAAGTAGGCAATGCTTTTCACTCTTCATGGAACACGCTGCGTATGCGTGATATTTATATAAAAAATAAATAAATAGTAAATAAGGTAAGGTAAGCAAGAAATATAACTAACTTATTAATTAATTAATAATTAAAAATTAAACAAATCATATTAAAATTATAAAAACTTTTAAGAAATATTTTTCTTAAGTTTTTGTATTAAATCTTAGCAAGGGACATCCACATTGTTGTCTATATTTTTAAGCAATTTACTTTACAGCCCTATCATAACTTTATTTAGCGCTATTGCTTTAATGTAATCACATTTTAAGCTAAGACTGAACCCCCTAGTCGTATGAGTGATTTTCTTAAACGTGTCAATGGCGCTTCTCTATTGATCTCTGCCTTTTCCCTGCTTTGTTTTCTTTTGTTTTTTCTTTTCTTTCTCGTTTTTTTTCTTTACGCTTCAGAGGAGCTCATAAAAATTCTAAAAACAATAAACGTCAATTTTTGCATGGCAGCTAATTCAAGGGAAGCTGCCTGCGGCCAGCAATAAGTGACAGGGTGGCAGGGAAGGGGAGGGTTTGGGACGGTGACTTGAGGAATAAGCCTTGTTGGATGTTTAACTAGGTTGACACTTCATCCAGGCCCCGAGCCAGTCACCAAGCGATTCTTTTCTTACTTGTTAAGGAGGCTGTGCTCTCACCAATACAAAGCTTCGCTTACCTGCAATGAAAAAGAAGAAGGAGACATTTTGATTAGTAAATCACATCAAGGGGAAGTAATTTAAAGAAATCAAATGTATTTAATATAATTATATAGGGCAAGTTTTAGATAAATAAATAGATTAGAAATAATAAAATGGAGAAGTAAATAAGAAAAGTAAAGGTTTTATGAGGCTTTTAAGGCGTTTATTTATTTAATAATTATTTCTTTTTATTATTTTTTAGTAAGACTGTATTTTTTTTTAGTAATTTTTTATTCTTTTGTTGTAATTTTTAATGCATGTCTATTAATTGTTATTAGTTTTCTTTTAATTTTAATTATTTTACCATTTTGTATACATTTGTATTTAATATTATTAATTTGTAATGATTTTTATATATTTTTGTTCATTTTTATTAACTTTCTGCTCATTTTTATTTATTTTTATTAAATTTTATAAATTTTTGTAAATTTTTATGCATTTTGATTAATTTTTATGTATAATAAAATAGTTAAAATAAAGATTTTTTTATCAAGAGATCTATTGTTTAATATTAACTAAATAAAATAAGCTTCTCGCAGCTCTGCTACTTAAAACTCTCGCATATATTTATTCATTCATTATCCTATTTTTTTTAAACCTCCATCACAGATGTATATCTGTTTTGTTTAATTACAAACAAATTGCTGTTTTGTCAGTTCATCCTGCGCGTATGCCGAACAGTGGGATAAATTAATTTATAGATACAATTACGGCAATTATTGGAGGCATTGAGAGCGTGGAATAAATAAATCAAATGCATACACATGCACACACGCGTGTGTATCAATTAAGGCAGCAAAATAAAATCAATTGATTTATTTATTTAGTGGCCAATCGCATGTAAAATGCATATGAGGCTATGCGCCATGGATTTGTGTGTTCCATTTATTATTTATGCGCTCGTCGCCCTCTGTTTGCTGAGCCAAATGCGCTTCCATTATAGTTTTTTGCTGCCTCTTATTTTTTCCTACCTCTTTTCCCGCAGCGATTTTTCCCCCCACCAATTTTCCCGCAACGATTTCCTCCATCCCCCCGCCCCCCCTTCATATTGTTTGCACTGCACCCACACCTAATTAATGCGAGCCCTTTCCCAGTGCCGAGTGCAGGCTTACCTTTGCCTGTTTACCTGTGAAAAGGGATGAGCAGGTGGGACCAGCGGACAGTTAAGTGGCACGGCAAGCGCTGCCAGTGCTTGGGTTTAAGTGAAGCGAATGGGCAGTGAATGGGTTAAATAATTGATTTCAAATCGTTTGTCAATTTGACAGTCTTAACAACAACACACAAAAAGTAACAATGGGCACATTTAGTGTATAATCATAATTGTGGCACGATTTGAGCAGAAATTACCTTTCACAGGTGGCAATTTAGGGATTGAAAATATAAGGATAGCATTTTTTTAGTTATGTATTTCAAAAGTTGTTACATGTTACATGTTTTAAGCTTTAAGCCATTTTAAAATTCAAATTATTAACAAAGTTTCAGTGATTGGAAATGAGCAAAACAAAGTTAACGATAAAAGTTGTGCGTGTATTTTTTTTTTAACTTAACAAATTTTAGTATGTTTCCTTACTTTTCTGAAATACGTTGTCAAAGTTTCAATAATTTATTCCTATTACTTCTATTTTTAAAAAATTCTTTAAAAAATAGGTAAAAAATCAACTTGTATATTAATTAATGGAAAACAAGGTTCAGGTTAATAAATGTAGAGAAGTCAATTAGCTTAATTCTTTAGCTTAATAAATTTTGATGTATTCTTGAATATTTTCTTAATAGCATGCAGATTTTTTATTTATTTATTCATTTTTCTTTTACCAAAAATAAATGGCTAACAAATGATACAAAATTAAATTTTAGAATAATGCAAACCTGTTAAGGATCACATATTAGGGATGACATTTATCATGGTTTTTGTTGGCAGAAATATTTTTTTATTTTTTAATATTTACTTGATAAAATATGCAAGTTTCATTTACTTATTCTATATATTAAAAAATAAATAGCGCAAAAAACGCTTGAACCTGACTTACTAATAAATGTTGCCCTTTGTTACCTTTTCATTTTAATTCTAAAAATAACATCTAAAATATATCGAGTGAATTATTATATCTGAAACAATAAAACTTGCTTTCTAATTTCCTTTCATAAATTTTTTCTGGCCTAATTTCAACTTTACAAGTTGGCAGCAAGTCTGCTTGCGTAGGCAACAATCTTGCCAAAAGTCTCTGTCTGTCTCTCAAGCTGTCTCTCCGCCTGTCTCTCTGTCTCTGTGTCTGTAGTACAACATAATTAAGTTTAATTGACAACCGCTGACTGTTTGATTGGCTTCACTTGTGTGTGTTTATTTTTTTTATCTACTTTTTCTTTCTGCTGCTCTCATCGTTGTTCTTATTAATGTATCCCTGTTGCTGTTGCTGTTGCCATTTGTGCCACTTGGCCAGGCTCAACAATGGCTCTCCCTCTGTCCCTCCTCCTCATTATGTACATAATTTTTCATATATGTATATGTACATACAGATATATTCATCATATTAAGTACAATATGCAATTGTTGCTTGCCGGTCACACGGGGCGTATACTTAATGTGCGCCACTCGAATGGGGGCAAAGGCAGAGACAGAGGAAGACACACACAGAGCACACTCAATAAATCATACGAAATGAGCTTTGCTGTGTACGTTAATCACAGTGACAGACGGCACACATATTCATATATAATATATATAGGTATCAGCTATATATATATATATATATATATTTTATTTTTTTTTTTCTTTTTTTTTTCAGCTAAGAAAAGTCAGTAAATTAAACTGGATAATCCAAGCGATTCCTAATGAAAATCCACTAGATTTTCACTGTCGATATATGTATATATATGTAGAGAGAGAGAGAGAGAGGTTGATGGTGATTGGAGACGTCATGGACTGGACAGGACATTGGAGGCGAGGCCACGTCCAACACATTGTTGAATGTGGCGGCGGCAGGAACAGAAAACTTTGAAATGGATTAAATGACACGAAGGACCAAGGAGCAACGGGGAGAGCGGTAGAGGGAGAAGGGAGACAAGGAGACGACGGGGCCAAGCCCACGGTTCAATGGACGATTTTCATTTTGCTTTTTGCGGTAGACAAAAGTTTTTGCCTTTGTCGAAAGGAGAGGAAGCCCCTTCTGCTTGGGAGGTATGAGAGTAAGTAACAAGGAGTACAAGTTATGTGCAGGCTAACGAGAAATAGCAGGAAAGGAGGCAAGCAAAACGAATATAGAACAAATAATAAAATAAATATTACAATAATAAAATAGAAAACGTAAGAGAAAACCATGGATTTTTTGAGTAAATTATGAAAAAGATACAACTAAGGACCTTTTAAGTATTTATATCTTGAAAGAAAACTATCTAAAATTAAAATTAAGATTGACTTTATTTTTTAAATATATTTTTTTAGGTAAAAGTAAACTAAACAGAAACAAGTTTAATCATAAACCCTACAAATCCACCAACATGCCTTCTTAACCACAATGAGTATATGAAAAAAAGAACCCGTCTGTCTGCCAGTTTCGTGCGGATTTTCATTAGCCAAAAAAGAACATAAAATAAAAATAAAATAGAAGCAAACAACAACAAAAAAAAACACGTAGCAAATGATATAAAAATAAAGACAGACAAAACCTGTTGCCTCCCCCCAAAAAAAGTAATCGAAGTTCATGCTTTAGTTTGCTGCGGGTCACAAATAAATTTATAGCATTTAAGCTGATCACGCGATTCGTCAGCAGACAAAAATCGAAGGGGAGCGGAATGGGGGGGTGGAAAATAAAGAAAAAGAAAAACCCCAGACCACAGGGCGTATGCGTGTTACAAAAATAAAAATGGCTGCTGCCAAAGAACATGTGTGTGTGTGTGTCATTACGATGGCGTCGTTTGGTCTATTAAATTGCCTTTGCCTTTGTTTTAAGACTTTCTTTCTCTGAGTTTATAATTATAAATAAATATTATTTTAAATTTTAAATATTTTTCCTTTAAAGAAAATAACCTAAATAACCCAGAAATATATTTGAAAACAACTTTTAGTCAACTGTCATTAAGCACAAAGGCAATAAATGCTAACAAGAATCAAGGAAAAGTGCGAATACGAAAAAAAAAAATAACACAAAACTTAAATAGACAGAAAAGAAAAGTTTTCTCCACTTTCCACATGAAAATATTAGTTTTCCCGCTCTCTTCCTGTCTGTTACGCGACTCTGCTCTAAGCAATGTCCTGTCGCTCCTTGGCTACTTAACGGCTTATGTGCCAAAGTCGCTGGAAAACTTGAAAACTCAGCGGTGCCGGCAGCGGCAATGCCATCTAAAATTAATGCGGCATGACCTTTTCAGCAAAGCCAAACAACTTGTACTTGTAAGAAAAGTTTTGGCCAAAAGGGGAGGGGGGGAGGCGCAGAAGGAGGAAAACAAATGAGAGGCTCTACCTGAGCCCATTGATCAGCTCTTGGCCAAAGGACTTGCTCTTGGCTTTGGTTCTGTTCTTGGTCCAGGTTGCTGGCCATTTAATGTGCGTATAATTGGCTTGTTGCATATTTTATCGCTTAATTGCCGCACATTGTGTGTTGGCACAGGTGTAGGTCTTTGTGTGTGTGTGCAGGTGTGGCTGTGGCCAGTCAACATCATTCACCTGGGCCCCTTTGGCCGACCATTACTTGGCCGAAACTTCGTTGGCTTAATTATGGTTGTATTGCACTTGAAACAAATATCGTTGTAAATGTAGGATATAAATATATACTACAATTGTTAGATTAAAACATTATTTAAATAAATAAATATATTAAATAGTCACAGACAAATGTTAAATATTTCTTAAAGCTATCTAAAAACCATTTTATGTGCATATCTTAAAAGCTTATCGATTTTAATATATTTATACACCTAATTAAATGTAAATAATATTTAATATTTAATATAGATTTCTAAGGCTCTTTTCGCCTTTCCTTTAATATAATTAAAAACTCCACCAAACTCATCAAGTTACCTTTGCTTTTTAAATTTTTAATTATTGCATTTTCGAAACAAAACAAGGGCATTGTATAAATCCAAGTACATTTATTATATTCATGATTTACATATATATATACATATATATACAAAAAAAAAAAAACGTCTCGTCCTCTGAGGCTCCGTTTGAACAGCCCCCAGATTCGTCCTTTCCACTTTTGTTTTCTAGTCTTAGCTTCGGTTTTTTATCGGCCAAATGGGTAGACATGTACGATACACACGAAGATGTATGTAAAAGCCGAAAGGAAAGCGGGAAGGAATGGTGTCAATCGGCCAACGGATAAAGCTACTTCTCATCTAAGGCCAATCTATTGCTAATTTCCACCATGAGATGCATCTCCGACTCGGTTTTGGCAGCTAACCGATCCTGTAAATAGTCGGAGGCATGCCGGGCAAGGACATTCAGGCCCAGGTGAAGGGCCGCCATAATGAGATCCATCAGCTGGCAGAGGTCCCCGCTGCCCCCAAACAGATCCTCCTCCCAATGGCTTTCGATATTCTCACAATATCCTGTCGCCTCCTCCAGCTTATGCTGGCGCATCCAGTTAATCGCCCGAAGGAGCGTCTCGGAATGTATGGCCGGCAGCTTAATGGGCAGATCCTCTTCCTGAAACGAACGCAACTCCTCCGTGTAGCGGAACATGAGCAGGCAGGAAACGGTGATCACCTGTTTATCGCTGCATAGGAAATGCAGCTTCTTCAGTTTTTTTGGCTTTTGCTGGACCGGCTGCTCCGGGACCAAGGGTAACCGGCACCAACTCATATCCAAAACGGAGTTTACCACCGACATTGAACTGTGTGCCATTTGGATGCGTCTATATGCTGTGCGATTGCCGCGAACAGGGAGTAATGGAGTGGCTGAATTTGGACTCTTCTCGACCGTCATCTCACAGACAATTGTGCTAGCCCGGGACTTTAAGGATACCACTTCGGACTTGAGGCTTTGTTCGGACTTTGGATCCATTTCCGATTCAGAGAGAGAGAGAAAACGGTTCCCGACCGGTTTGGAAAAGGAAAAAAATTACTACTGACAGCTGACAGGAATTACAACGATCTCAAAGCCTCCCAATATATATATATATATTTATATATAATGAATATATCCTTCAACTTGAACCAGCAGCTTCTCCTCTGTACGCTCATTAGCTTCTGGTTCAATGCTGAATCCTGGCAAAAAGGACAACGTTTGACCCCAATTAAGTGCAATTTCAAACAGTTTTATGTACACACACACAGAGAGAGAGAGAGTGAGAAGAGAAGGAGGAATGCCCATTAAAAAGTAATTTAAATTGAATTTCTCAGACGCAACGCCGCGGGGATCAGGATCGGGACTTGCCATAGTCTTGGGAAATCGCACAGTGGGCAGGCATTGCCTTCCTTCCTTATTGTAATTAGAGTGGGAGCAGAGAGGGGACAATAAATCTCAATATAGGGGAATCCGTCCATTCGGCTCCGATTTAAATTGCAATGGCAGAGGGGAAGCCAGGAGGAGAGGGAATCCAGGCAGAGAGGAGCAGAAGCACCATGGCAATGCATAAATCTACCGTCTGTCCTTTTGCATTTCTCTGCGAATATCCAAGGTAAGTGTGTGCCAAGGACAATCGGAAAAATAAGAAGGGAAAATATAAATAACAAAAATAAATGCATAATTTTGAAAGCATTTTTAAAGAGTTTTGTAGCTAAATAAAATTTTGTAATTATTTTTAATCTTTAACTTCAGTAAACTATATTTGTTTAAATAGTTTTCTGGCAGTGTACAAAAAGCGCTGAAACTGAATGCTATATAAAAAACGGAGAGCGAACGCGGCAAAATGTGGCAGGAAAATCAAGGAAAACTCGGCAGCGATGGCGGCGGCTTCTTCGTCGCAGGAATTAGCTCAAAATTGCAAAACTTAAGCCAAATGCTGAAGCACAAAAAAGGAAGAACAAAATGGCAAAAGGAAGCAGAACCCAAAAGGGGGGAAAAGAAGGGCAGCATGAAAGACGAGGGGAAAATGGGAAAAATCAAAGCCACGAGACCAGACGAAGCCCCTTTCTTTTGTTTTTTTTTTTTTTTGTTGAAATTTTTGTTGTTCCTTTCTCTTTCTTTTTTGTCTACATAATAGATGGCCCAAAGGAAAGGACTAGAAAAGAGACGAGAGAGCGCGACGGTAACGGAAACAAGTCAATTTGCATTCCGGCTTAAACGAACAACGACGGGTTAGTTAAGGTTGCAACAAAAATATATAGAAATTCAGAGGTGAGTTGAAGCCAATCATTAGCGCAGCCAAAATAAGTTATTTTATTGTTTCAAAATTGGATTAGCTCCGGGTAATCAATCAACTTTGGAGAAAACTTCGATTAACTTTGCTGGCCAGCAATTAACCTTAACTTTGTTAATGAACAAAGCAAATAAAACGAAATCAAATAAAATAAAAGGAAAAAGGAACAGCCATATTAATGAAGAAAGTTTTGCTATGTATATATAGAAATAAAAGGTAAAACAAAAGCCAAAACAAATATAGCAAATAAATAAATACATTTTAAATTCCCAAATAATAAAATACAACAAAATATTACTCAATATAAACCCCAATAATTCCTCCCTTATCTGCTTTATTTCAACAAGATTTTAATTAACTTTTCGAACTGAAAAGTCATACCAGCACACGTCTGTATGGTAGGTATTAATTTCCATTTATTATGTGCTTTATTTGCAATAAAATAATATCTAGTGCCCCTTTGACTAACAGCCAACAAAATCAAATGAGCCGGAAAATGCAATGCCACAGAGAGGGAGAAACATCTATTTAAAAGCAAGGGAAATGCTGGGAAAACTGGTAAAACTCATTAAAACGCGACTAAACGAAAATATTCAAATGTTCGAATGTTCAATAAATAAATAAATGCTATTGACTTTGGTTTTAAATTGGTTTCAGTGTGTAACTGGCATTCTGGCCATAATAAAATTAATTAAATTACACACTTGCATGGCGGAGCGATAGCAGAGATGCATACCGATGGCAATTATGAAACCATAATTTCTACAAATAAAAACAAAAAATAAATTGTAACCAAAATAACAACAACAACAAAAAAACGAGTGAGTTTTTAGCACTTGCAAATATTATTTGTCGGTATTTTGTGTAGTAATTAAGCGGGGAAAATATGTAAACACGACTTTTAATAAATTAAATATATAAGCAAGTAATTTAATGAATAGATATTTTCTGATAATATTTAGGGATATATTTAATATATCCAGAATATATTCTTAGCATTTAATACATTTTTTTCACTTAACTACTTTTTAATAAATATGTTAAAAAATATTTTCAGTTAGCTCGACTCTTTATTGGTCCTTCTTATATATACAAGATATCTGAATATATATTATATATGTGTACTTGAGGAAAGTTACCCCATTAAACGGGAGTAAAACTGTTGCTAAGCCCCCAAAAGGGTTTCGGGACAATCCTTTCGAGTGAATTCCAGGCCCAATGCCAGTGCCATTGCCATCCGTTGCCTTAACCTTAGCCCTTAGCCCCAAAGGCAAACACTGGGCCAGGGCTAATAGTGTGAAAACAAAACAAAAGGGAAAACCAGGAGCCAAAAACAGGAAACAGGAACCGAAGGGGAAAAAACAGGGAAGAGCCACAAGGAAAATGAGGCAAGAGGAATAAGGCAAAAGGGGCGGAAAAATATCGTAAAATGAGGTAAGGTAAACAAACATTTATAAATAATGAACATTGATTGCTTATTTGAACAAGACGAAAGGCGGACAAGGATATGGATATGGACACCCAAAAAAAAAAAAAAAAAAAAAAAAAAAAACTATATATAAATAAAAGGAAGGCGTTCAACTGCACTGCGAATATGTAATTGTGATAGTTATTGTTTCTGTATTTGTTATGGTGAATGTGTAAGTGAATAAAGGTTTAATTATTCGCCTAATTGAGGGGTGTCTATGTGGAAGCTATCTAGGATCAAATCAATTGAAATAAACAAGGAACAGCAGGATAAGATGAAACTAATAAAGTGGCTTGAAGGCGAAGGACTTTATCGGTAAAATTCAAGTAATAAACCTCAAGAGCAGGAGGCAGTTAAAGAAGTTTACAAAAGATCACTATATAATAAGTATAATAAAATGTATTATTTATTAATTAATTCATAAAAAAGTGCTGTTTTTATATTTTATACAAAAATAGATTCTGGGATACTTTGATTTGACTCTCTTTATTTTTCTTTGTTTAAAACTAAACCTGAAAAGAGAAGCTGTATTTCTTAATTTCTTAATTTCTAATTTCCCTTGAAAATATATAAGAAATCTATATTTATTTAATACTTAAAATATACTTTAACCCTGGAAAATATGGTTTATTGAGAACAGCTCATACAAGCTTAAAACATGGCACCAAAATGGAGCTCAAGTTTTCCCCTTTTCAATTTTTTCTCTATATTTCTCTATATCTTTTTATTTTCCACTATTTTCTTACAGCTCCTAAGCTCCATTACATCAGCTCGTCTTGGCTCGTTTGGCCTTCATTGAGTCAGGGTTTATATGGCTTTCAATTTGAGTGTTTCTTGGGTGGCGACTTGGCTCCTCTGTCATGCATACGTCCAAGGTGCTTAATAATTTAAGACCTGAACAGAAACAGAAACAGAGCCGAAGGAGGAGCAGCACAGGTGCAAATGTAGGAACGTGAGCCAGAGATGCTCTTTCGCCTCACAATCAATGCCATTATGCACTGTGCGTTGCGTTGCGTTGCGTTGCGTTACGTTGCGGTGTGCATGCGAATTTAATGCACTTCTTCAGGTGCAAAGACAAGAGCAGGTGCTTCTGCTGCTGCTGCTGCTTCTTGCTGAGAACTTAAAATGGTCTTACACACATTTTCCATATACCCAGGGGGATATATGGATGGGCATTGGATTTTACACTCGACCAATTCTCCACTTGCCACTTGTCAGACATAAACAAGGCCAGAAAAGAAATCATAATTGTGTTAAAAATTAATTAAATAACCAAGTTAAAAATAAAGAGCTAAGAGATAACTAATATTAATTAAGATAACTATTATATATCAATAAAAAAAAAAAACAAATAGAGAAGATAGAGAAAACCTCTTAGACTCAATTCTATTGCCTTAGTTTCTTTCTTTTTTTTTTTTGTGTGTGTGTGACAAATGCAAATGCGGTTTTAACATTTGCATGTTGGCTACGAAAGTCCTGTACGTTATTTACAGAATGGCTAAAATGGTTGAAATGGCTAAAATGGCAAACATGGCAAACATGGCTGGCATTCGCAGAGCTAATGACATTTTAAATAAAGACCTCTATCTGGGTCCCTTCTGTGTCCTTTTGTTCATTTTGTGTGTGTTTCTGGAAAATGCTCTTAGCGTAAAATATGAAAATGTTATTAGCATTAAGGAACACGGAATGGAATGGAATGGAATGGGATTGCTGTGGAAATGGAACAGGAAAAGGCAGCAGCAGCGCCGCTAAGTATGCAATGCCATTTGCATTACCCATTTTCCATTTTCCATTTAACCATTTTATCTTTTTGTGTCTTCATGTCTCTTTTTCAGTTTTTTCATTAGCACACATTATTTAATTAAATAAAGAACAATGGACATTAAACGATATTACTTCACATCATTAATTTGCTGATTATATTTATTAATTAATTTATTAAGCGTTCTCAAGGCTCATTGAAAATATTGGCCACAATTTATTAAAGCTTGCAGAGAGTTTTAATGTATATATTAATTAATTAAAATTGTTTTTAACCTCTAGATTATGAATTATGAGAATTAATTTTGTTTATATGGCTAGTTGATAATCACAATTAATATTTAATTATTATATATATTTAATTAACTTTGCCTTCTTATGGATAATTGAAAATAATAAATGCTCTTTAAGCTTCTGGAAAGATTTTAACCTCCAAACCTATTAATTTTATTTATTTATTTTTTGATATTTAAATAAAAATAAATTTATTAATATTTTATAACTGATTTTAGGCTTTAATCGAGTTTTTATATAATTATATGATTTGTATTTGCATATTTAATATATACAAATTATTAATTAAATTATTTTCTCAAATATTTAATATTTAAGGTAGAAATAAATCCAATTGGGATTCAGGCACTAGTGGAAATATTGTAATATACAGTTTTTATGACTTTTAAAATGAAATACAAAGCTCTATCTCGCTTCTTTCAGTGCAATCAAACTCACAATTAACACAGATCAGAGAGCCATAAACAATGGCAGTGCCTAATCCACAATCGACATAAATTCATGTGCGAGTGCACAAATCCATCCCATGCACATATACGACTACCCTTAACCCGCCATTGCCGGTGACCCAGCTCTTAGCCCCCGTCGACTAACAACCAACCAACCACATGGAGAGCCAGCGAAGCGAACAACTTGCGCTGTTTTCTCATTATTTATGCGCGACCTTGTTTTGTGCCATTTTTATTATTTTGCTAATTTCGCGCATTATAAAAACAAGTAAAAAAAAAACACACACACACCCAAACAAAAAACCCTACATCAACACAACAGCAGCAGCAGCAGCAGGGAAAAAAAGATAAACATAGCCCAAGCCGGCAGCCATGTTGGTTAAGAAAGACGAAAGGCTTAGAGTTAAAGCCAAATGAAAGAACACCCTAAATCCAGCAGACGTAAAAAAGTGATAAACAAATTATTACACATTGCATGTTTGGCTATATAAATATTTACCTATGACTTTAAATAAATAAATGAATCAAATTAATAAATGAAAAGGGTTTCAAAGCCAAAGGCCTGACTGTAACAGGAATATAATATGTATGTTCCTCAAGGACTTCTAATTCCTGCCCCAAATTTATTTATTTAAAATAAATAAATATATTATTACTTATTTAATAATACCTTTAAGTGCTAAATTGAAATACTATTTAAATTTTGTCAATTACATACCGAAAACTGTCTTTTTTAATTAAGAAATTATTTAGTTTCACTTCTAAAATTCTGCAAGTTATTTTTATAATTTAAAGAGTAACGCCTGAAAGACCTGCCACGGATTTAGGTTTCAATCTTCCGCTTTATAGTATTTTATTTTTTGTCTTATTTTTTGTGGCTTAATTTTTTTTCTTTTGAAGGGAAACTTATGGTTTCCTCGTCGTCGTCGCCGTCAGTTGAGAGCTTTTAACCTATTTTCCCATTTTTGCGCAATTTATCAACAAATTAATGTAAGCACGACGCCTCTCACACCCTGCTTGCCAGTGTGTGTGTGTATGTGTTGTCATGAAAATTTGCATGTTGCTCCAACAGAGTTCACATTTGTTGTTGGGTTTTTCTTTTTCGTAATTTTTTGTTTTTTGATGCATGTAATTAACTTGAAGCGGGTCTTCGCCTTCTACTTATGCAGATCTATGCCGTTGTGAGAGACTGAGGACGACGATACGTCGTGTATATGTATATGGGCTATATATGCAGGACACGCGTGTCCTTGTCAATTGAAAGAGAAAATATTAAGGCTAAGGCTATGTGTGAGTGTGCCTAAGAAATGGGCTTGATTTGAATGCAGGCGTGAATCTTAGTTGGTGTTTGGCTTTGCAGCTAGAATTTTGGAAGTGTGAAAATTAGGTTACTGATAAAAGAAATGCAAAACAGCTTCTTTAGGCTTTTGGGAAATTAGTATTATTATTTTTTTATAGTTTCAAAACTCTTTTCTTTTCATCTCAAAATGTTATGCTTCTGTTTTTAAGTTTTTCTATATATTATGTATCTCTTTTTAAGTTCATCCTGCTTATTGGCTTTGTCATTTATCACCTTTGGCATGAAAATTTACACTTGACAGGCAAAGGGCCGAAGGACTCAGCTGCTTGCATTCGAGCAATAGAGCGATGAAACTTTATGACAATGCGACTCAGCGCCCACCTGCCCTGCCACGCCCTCACAGGTTATGCCCACCTGTCAGTGCAACATTCATACAAGTACACAGAGCGAAAAAAGTAAACGAATACATATATATTTTAAAGGACGAGCCCACCTAGAAATATAGCTTTCGAAATTTTTGTTTATTATGAAAATATGTTATGTTTAAAAAGATTTGTTACAAAAAGTTATAACAATGGAATTAATATTAAATATTTAATCAATTTTCAAGTTAAGTAATATTAAGTTAATGAGTTTTAATGTTTACTATAACTTGTGCTATGTTTAGATTTGTTATTCCACGAATAATTAATTTCGTTTAATTGGTTTAAAAATTGTAAAGCTTATAATAACCTGTAATTATTATTTTTGAAGCATTTACCAGTAATTGTTATTTCTTATTTATTAAATCTATTGATGTTTGAAAATAATTATTTATTAAAAAGGTGAATAGTTTTTTTTTTTTTTTTAAATATTTCTAAGTTTCTGAACTTTTTTCTGCTTGGTTTTTTTTTTTTTATTTACATGTTTAGTTTTTATTTTTTTTTAGTGGCGAATCGAAGTGAGCCGCAAAGTGGAAACAAATGCAAAACTTTTGATTGGCAGCTGCCTTTGTTTTTTGTAAAAGTTTTTGGGCCCCGGCCGCAACTTTAGACGGGTGCAGGTGGAAAAAAAGGTAACAGAAAAATAAAAAAGGAAAGACGTCGATTCCCTAACATACTTTTATATATGTATATAACCCGAACACCACACACACCCCCTCACACCCTTAGCCACATCCATTTCCATTTGGGTTTACAGCCTGGGAAAAGTGACACCCACGAAGGGCATAACATTAAATGCCTAGCAAAGTTACTCAATTTCAATGGTCAGTCAGCTGCCATACCCCCTTTCCCCTTTTCCCCCCTCGTGTGGAATGATAATGGCCGGAAAAGGGCAAGAAAATTTCCATAATTTTATGAGCTTGACAAGAGTACAAGCCAAGCTACCAGGAAAACTCAGGAAAACCCAACATACACACACTGGCCGTAAAGTGGAATTTTCAGGACACCACTCACCTCTCGCTTTCGTTTTAATATTTGTGCATAAAAATTTATAGGTGCTAAAGTACGCATCAGTACATATGTATATATATATAAATATGTTAAGCTATATTCCCCCCGAAAATCACCATTTATTCCAGGGAGAGAGCTCAGTTTTCCAGCCAGGAACTAGTACCACTAAGAGTAGTATCAGATCGAAAGTCCTTAATGAGAGTGAGAGCTAAGAGAGTGTGTGGCATATATATACCACTATATATACTATTTATATATATAGATTCCAGCAGACTGATAATTTATACTATTAGTTTATGGCCTCATTAAATTCTTTTATAGACTTTTCAGGGACCTTCTTTTAGGTTTAAGCCATGTTCTATATCATAGTGTATAAATCAAGAATTTCATTTAAACAGAAAGCAAATAAATGGGGGAATTTTATATAAAACATCCAGAAACATTCACCTTTACCTCACTTGATATATATTAAAGATTTATTTCATTAAATAATAGGTAATTTCTGTTCAAAAATTACTTGCAATGCGATTCAACGAAATCGCTGTAAGCTATACGAATTTTTAATAACAATTTTGACATTTCTGGGACGCCTGGCAATTGTCTCCTTCAAATGCAACATTTTTCTAGCCAATCAAATGAGAAACAAAATGGGGAACTTGCCTAAAACTAAGCTTTAGAATAAATACACTCAGAGACACATTTTCATCATTTATGTATGTATGGGTGAGTGTATGTGTGTGTGTGCGATGGAAAATCATAACTTGAAATGCGTTAAAATGCATATAAAAAATTTATAGCCTACACTTAGGCGCACATTAAATGACATGCCTGCCAAAAGGCTTCTTGTTCTTGTTCCAAAAAGGACGAAAAAAAGGGGTTTAAGGGAGAGAAAAGAGATGGGGAAAGAGGGAGAGACAGCTGGAGGGGTAGAGAAAGAGAGGTAGAGGGAGGGGTATTTCACAAAGGGGAAGCTAAGCCATTAGAACAAAAAAAATCGAGGTCTTTTGTAATTATTTTTAAGTTTTAGAGAACCTCTTAAAGGTTTTACAAAAATAAAAAATACCAAAAATAAATATAAAATAATATATTTCATTTTTCTTTTGAAACTTAAAGTACCATTTACCTAATTTATAAACTTTTTAATACGCTATTTATACATTTAAAATTAAACTCTCTTGAGAAAGTTCTTTACATTTTTTTTCATAGACATTTACTAACTGCCTTTAAAATGCTGTTCTATATTTTCTCCCAGTGTGCTCTGATTATTTAGTGGCCAAGCCAAGCCTCTGTCTCTGATTGCTCTTGACAGCGCTGACCCCAAAAAAAAAAAAAAAAAAAAAATTCCAAAAAAATTGAAAAAAAAAAAAATTCCAAAAAAATTGAGGCAAAAAAGAGCTGCAAAAAATAATATGAACCAAAACGTGTGTAATGATGATGTGTATTTTAATGTACAATTTGCGGCCTTTAATAGCACTCACACACACAAGGCTCAAAGTGTCCCCCCTTTTCAACACTTTTTCCCCCACCACTTTTCCTCCTTTTTTCCTTGTATTTCTTGTATTTTTTTTTTCCTGATGGATTTAAGAACGTAATCACAGCCTTTCATGCGCCATGCATTGCACACTTTCCCCGGAACACAATAGAAAATTGCGATGGAGGGAAAAGCGCGGTAAAGCAGACATAATAGATTCCGCTTTTTTCTGATTAAATCAATTTTTGTACAAAACTTTTATATATATACATATACATATATATATATATTCATTTGACCTGTCAGTGGCAGTGGCAGAGTGTGGAAAAACCATTAAAAAATATTGTGCAAAAAGTTTGAAGAAACCATCATCATCATTTCAACAAAAAGAAACGAATAAAAAAGAGAAAACAGAAAACCCCTCGTCAAAATGCAAATTATTTATAATTATTTAAGCTCCTGGCAGCTAAAATGAATAGTAATTGTTTAGGTTTATTTAAAAAAAAAGGGAAACTAGTATTTGTTTTTGGGGAATATAAATCATAAAATAAATAAGTGGAAAATAAATCAAGAATAAATTATTAAATGATAAATAAATTACATTAATTTTCATTGAAAATATATGTTGTTTTACTCTTAGTTTCCCTACTCACTTCAGCTACATTTTCAGCTTTTTTGTTGCTTGTATCCTTTTCTAGATCTAGTCTTTGTTCCACATACAGTTTTATTTAGTATATATATATATATATATGTATATATATAGTACACATATATACTTAATCTGAAACTGCCGCAGCACTTGACTTGAATTTCTTGTTCTCGTTCTTGTTTGCGTTTTGTGTTTGCGCCCCTCCTTCCCTTTGTTAATTTCTGTTGTTTGCCTTTAACCCCAACAAACAAAAGCAAGGAGCAAAACAAAAAGCCGAAAAAAGGGAGCACAAAAAACAACAAAGGAAAAACAAAGAGGGGGAAAAATGAAAAAGTGTAGGAAATAGGATGAGAGAAAATGTGCACAAAATGCAGATATTACTCATACGCAGCGTTGTCACTTGCCTTGGTAGATGGTCTCCGGGTTCTAGTTGATCCTTGTACTCGTCCTTGTCCTTGCTCTCTCGATCTGTCTCTCTCTCTCCCTCACGCTATCTCTCTCTTTCTCTCTCTCTTAGCAAACCGATCACGCACCGTTGACTAAGGACAACACTCACGCTCTGCTCTGCTCGCACACTCTCTCCGCTCTCGCTTTCACTCTCCCGCTTTCTTGCTAACGCTTTCTTTCAGATATTACACATACGCACTGAGGTTGCACCAGAAAATAATTCGCAAAAAAACAACAACAATTAACGACCAGCGATTAACAATCAACAATTGGAATTGCCCGCTTATTATATGCTGCTATCATTATCATCAACATCATGGCTTTAGCCGACGATTTGTTTTTGTTTGCCTTCGTTTTACGGTTTTACGATTTCCCCTCTTCTAATACATATACCGATATATATATATATATTTTTTATTTATTTATATATATATATATATATGTGTGTGTGTGTGTTGGTATGTGCGTGTGCGTGTGGAGGCGAAATAGTTGCTGTAATCCGCACAAATCCGCTGGTAAATTTGAACTGAATGAGTTCAAAAGCTAAAATGAGTTTGCATACCCCAAAAACGTACAGACCAAACCGACGACCGACTCCCGATTCCAAATCCGAAGTCCATATTCAGCTCGGCAAGCCGAACCTCAGAGCCGAGGATGAGTTGTCGGAAAAGCACCAAGGTGCCGGAAGTGAAAGTGTCATAAATGAAGACATCACAGAGACTGTGCGAAAAGCTTTTCCTCGCAAAAGGATTTTTTTATTTCTTTCAAAGAACTTTTAGTTTTGAAAATGTTTTCAAATGCTTTTTAATAAATCTTATAAAACTTAGACATGTCATTCGTGCTGCAAATAAATATAATTGCAGCTTTAAAAATTGTTTTATTTATTTTTCTAGCTAATTTAAATTTTTCAAATATTCTTTTAGGGTTAAAATTTACAAAAAAAAATTATAAATTATGAATTGCACATATTATAAATTTGTGCTATTTTTTTTTTTTTCATTTTTAGTGGTTTTAAAAAGTGTCATAATAAATGGTATAGCACAGTTTTTTGGGCATTCAAACAGTTGCCTTGGGCGCTAACTATTTTTGAAATTTGCAAATGGAACCTATTTTGTTGTTTAAATTTAAACAACATTTTTAAATTACTTAATAATGGTTATTATTTTTTTAGGTTTGGTTTTTAGTGGTTCTAAATAAATGATTTAGCAGTGTTTGAACTATTGTCTGGGGCGCAACGATATTTGAAGTTTGCAACTCAACAAATTATTTATGATTTTTTAATTTCGCTTTTGCCTTTTTATTCCAAATAACAAACAATTTCTATAAATATTTTAAGCAATTTAAGAAAATGTTGCAAGCTATTTAATTTGTAACATTTGTGTTATATTTATTTCCTAATTTATTTCCTAACTCTTAATTAACTTTAGCTTCTTAAAACTTTACTATTTTTCATTTCCTCCAACACACACGCACACCCACTAAACGCCTCGACGCAGTTTTTGAAAAGAAACCTAAAACGATTTTCGTGGAAAATGCTCCTTTCAGGACCCACAAGACCGAACTGAACGGAACTGAAGTGAAGCAACAACTGACCGAGCCGAGCGTTTTCCAAAATTGCAAAAACCCAGCGTATAACGGTTTTGGCCATCAGCTGAGATGGCCGAGAGCGAAAGCTTTCCACATCCTGTGCTTTCAAGGCTGAAGGGAAAGCGGCGAGTGGAAATTGAATGCATATAAAATACAAGCAAAAAAGAAACAAGGATTTTCTTGCCATTTGCAAGAGGAAACTAGCCGAAACAAAAATGTGAAAGCAACAAAAAAATTATATTTTCGGAAAATTCGGAAAAGCTTTTCCCGCTCTCTCTCTCTCTCCGGGCGTCTGCGCGAAGGAAAAAAAAAGAGTGAGAAGCGGGAAGGGACAGGAACAGAGAGAGAGAGTGATAGAGAGGGGTGCAGGCCTGCTTATATTTCACACGTTATGCTCCTTATGCTCCTGATATGTTGTTGCTGTTTAAATACCCTTTCTGGCAGGGTAAGATGCATATTTGTAATATTTGAAATATATTTAAAATGCTGTCAAAAGCTATTGTACAAAAGGAAATTGCCATTGAAATTTTGAACATATATTTTTTTTTTAGCAAACTTTTAAGCAACTCAGTAGTTGATTTAGGGATTTTTTAACAATATTTTTAATATATTTTTATAGATAAACTCACATATAAATGATATATTTCAGCTTTCAAATTAATAAAATTTTCCCAATAGATTTTTAAAAAGCAAATATTTATACTTTAATTTAAATAATTTCAATTCCACAACTCAGAAATTCATGATAAAATTTTTAACAAAAGTTAGTGTATTTCTAGTTTCGCTTATTAACCTTCAGATTTTCCTTAGTTTTTGGTTTTGTTGCTGGCATTTTTGTTGGCGGTTTTTGTTGTTGGCGCTTCTGTGGCCATTGTTGCACACCTGTGATTTAGCGAGGACGCTGCCGAGCGAGGACACCGCTTCGGCTGTGGAGCTGCTTTTGCTGGTTGCTGGGAGCTGGGAGCTGTCCTCGTGTGCCAGCTGATATTTACCTTATTCCCCACAGCGCACACAGCGGGCCAAGAAAATGGAAAATTGAGAAAGGGAAAAGCGCTGGAGGAGAAACACTAGACATGGCAACAACAACGACAAGCAACGCACTTAGAAATGATAGCCCCAGCTTTATGCTAATGTTTGCCATTGCTTTAAGTACTCACTCAGTTGGTGAGTTAGTCATCCAGCCAGGCAGTCAGTTCGTCAGTTAGTCAGTCAGCCAGTTGGGTCAGTTTTTTTGGCATGCAGATGACAATCCCGACGGGTTTTGTTGGGCCTCCAAGTTAGGGGTATATTTTGTCAGACAGTCAATTCAGTTTTGTCTGTTCAGTTTTTGCCGCTTCGGCTTAACTTTCAAGTAAAAGTAGCTTTTCACTGGAAACTGCTTAGCTCGAAATACGCACAAACACACACACATGAGACAGGTTGTTTTGTGAGGGAAACCATTTAATCAATTCCACTTTGCTGGTTAATAAAGCAATAATATTGGAAGAATTTCAACAATCATTCAATTGCCTAGCAACATTTAGAAAAACTCAAGTCAAGTTGGATTTTAATTAAGAAAGAAAGAGAAACTAAAATATATACAAAAGGATGCTGTGAATATGAAATTCCCCAAAAATGTAGGCTACGAAAAATGTGCAACAACTTTTGGCAAATTGTAAGCGGAAAGAGACTTTTGTGTTCTGCATAAATATAGTTTTTTCTTAAATTAATAATACTTAAAAGTTTATAAATAACAAGAAGATGCCACAGAAATGGCTTAAAATTTCTATAAAAAATATTTGCTATTTTACAAACTTTTTCTTAATGACTTCAAATGCGTTAAGCAACTTTAAATGTAGTAAAATATTTAAAAAACAAATATAGATTACTAAAAAAAAAAAATTACAAATAAAAAGTTAAACAATTTTGCAAGTCTAGTAAATGTTTTTCCTTCATATTTTCTTCATTTGTTTAGTTTTTTACTACTTAACCACTGTTTAACCTTGTACGAAACACTCTATAAAAGGCGTTAACCATGGAACACCATGAAAGTGAGTGTTATACGGTAATAAGGCAGCGGCGTCACCATAAGAAAATTGTGATCATCCCGACCGTAAATTTGGTATCCGTGTTAATTACATGAACTCGAGCATGACACCAGAGTCTCCTCACTCCTCACCCCTCAATCCACCCAAAAGGCCACCCTTAACCCTCCATGTCCCACCCTCTGCCACGTGACAGAGAATAGCAGCGACAGAAATCGACATCCCAACATGCAAATCAAATTATTTTGGCATATAAAATGCTTATTAACAGATTATATGCTCACTCAATATTTACTGACTGACTGACTTGCCTTGAATGGGGGACGGGAGGTTGGGCAAGGCTTTTCCCCCTTGATTTTCCGCGTAGGCAGCGTCGTCATTGTCTTGGCCTTGGGGGGATTTTAATACCCTTTTCGGATGGTATCAATAAGCACTTTGAGCTCACTTGTATTCATATTTATATATACATATATATTTATTTATATTTATGGGGCGATAACAGTCGCCGACACTTGGCCATCAGACAACAAACGTTGGATTTCAATATTTGTTAAAGCCTTTGAAGGGGAAATATATGTCACTTTATATATAAATAATATAGCTCAGCAACAGCAGAGTTCCTCGGAGCTCTAATAACTTGTACATAATACCCATTTATTCCAGTTAAAGAGCCTCTATTACATTTACGCCCATTTTTTGTTTTTGCTACAAAAATACTTTCTATAATCCTTACTAATTATCTATGCAAACTAAAAGGTAATACTTGAAAAAATCTAGATAGTCGCGACGTTTCCTAGAAGCCTTGCCCTGTTTCATACCGATTTCAAAGAAAAACTATTGAAGAATACACTTCGTTGAGTAGCTCCTAGAAAATAACTTTGAATAGAGATGCGCCTGCTGCCACGAAATGGGATGAAAAACTTCCATCTGGCAAAAAAAAAAGGGAAATGAAAAAAGCCCGTGGAAAAAATAGCAAAACAAGTTAAACCTAGGAGAGGTATTCAGAGGAACTAATACCAACTAAAGCAAAAAAAAATGCGTCAAAGGCTAAGGAGGAAAATTCAGGGGAAATCAAAGAAAGAACTATTCACACTTAAAGGTTAAAACAAGGGATTACTTTATATAAACTCCATATTTATGTTAGCCTATAAAGTGATTAAAATCAAGAAGAAAAATATGAAATGCTAGAAATCATATGTTAAATATTTTTTAATGAATTATTTAAAGCCCGAGAAATAATAATTAGAAAGCATAAAAATGCTTAAAGATATAGAAAACATATGAAAAACATTTTTATAAAATAATTTAAGACTGAAACTGTATTAAAAATGGAATAAAATACAAGCAGAAAGCTTGGAAGGGATTCAATATTTGTAAATACTACGCAAAACGTTTTTAAAATATTTATTTAAGCTAAATTTGTACATATTAAATATCTGCATTATTTTAATATCAAATTTTAACAAGTTAATAAATAAATTAACCTCCCAATGACCTAATTTATATTCAAAATAAACACTTGTTTGATGTTTATTTGCCTCAAACCCTCAAGGAAATACATGAAATTCCCAAGTCTAACTGGTATTTGGCAATGATTTCATAGACTTGAGTTATTTAGGCCAAGTTTGAATTTAATTTGCAAGCATAGAGGTCATAATAAATATAATAATAAAATAATAAATAATAATAATAATAGAAATAAGAATAATCAACGCTCCTCTTACCCCCCTCACCATCCATATCCATCAAGCATTTCATTTGCAGACAGCCACGCAAAACAAACCTAATTACACTTTACTTTCACTTTCACTTTCACTTGCCAGCAACAGGAGCACCCAATTGGTAGCGGAGGGGCTGCAGGAGCTGGGAAAAATTGGAGGAAAATCGGGAAATGGTTGAGGCAGTACCAGGAGGTAGGGCCAGAGACTAGGGCGAGTTTGGTGAGAAAAACTTCAAAAGCTTCTGGTCAAAGCAAAGTTTGTCCGCCTTGGCATATTTTGCGTAATATAAATTTTGCGCGCTGCTTCTGTTTTTCTTCTTATTTTTTGCCCCCTCCCGCTCTTTTTTTTATTATTATTTTGTGTACAATATTCTTGGCCTTTGGCCAATTTGGAAAAGCCAATAAAACCGTTTAAAGCGTTGTCACAGACTCAACTCCCTGGCTCCCCCTGGGTCTTGGTTCGCAGACAAACAATAAAGAGGCAAAAAAAAATATGCAACAACAAAAAAAAAACAAAGGAAAAAATAAAGAAGTAATAAGTAAAAGAGCTAAAAGACATTTATTGTTCATTTGACAAAACATAATGAACATTTTTATATGCAAATAATGCGGCTGCTACTCGTATGCTGCTGCTGCTCCTGATGCTGTGTGTTGTAAAAGCGTTTTTCAAGCGCTTATTTGTATGTATTTTATTTAAATAATAAATGGGCTCACCTCTCCCAAACTCACTTTTCTCCCCCTCTCTACAACTCCCCTTCTCTGTCTCATGTCTTTCCGTTCATTGGCGGCGCTCATAAGTAGGCAATGATTTTTGCTTTGTTGCTTACCAAAAAAAAAGGGAATCCCCCTAGTGATGTGTGTTTGACGATAGTTCAAAAAAAAAAAAAAAAAATGTAATATAAATTTATAAAATATATACTTAACAAATATGTATTACTTTAGTTTTCTTTATAAAATTGCTGCCATAAAAGCAAACTTATTTTATTTTTTAATTCAATCCTCGGAAGAAATAATGAAATATATGTTTTTAGTTTACTTAGCTATAATTTTAATTATTTTAAGGAAAATTCAAATAATATTCAATGAAAAACCTTCAGCATTTTGATTGTCATCGCCGCCCAGGCCAGCTAGTAACCAGCCTTGGCAGCACCCAACCACCCACCCACTCCCTCCCCGGTAACCACCCGTAATGAGCGTGTCATTTAGCGTAATTTCACTTGATTGTTATGGCATTACAACAATGCCCCAAGTACAATACACACGCACAACAAAAGCAACGCCAGGGCGAGTGTAGAAGTTTATCTTATCATCGCAGGCTCCTCTGCCGCAAAATCGGGAGGATGCCTGGCAAATCGGTGGGGTATATGTACATACATACATACACACACCTACATATAAACATTTATTTGTTTTAAATGCATAAATTATAAATGGGACAGCAGAGCCATTGTTTGTGTTGATTTTGTAGCTTCTTTTTTAGATTTTGGAAAAAGGAAAAAGTAAGAAAAACTCACCTGAATTGTTGAAAAAGTATTACGGCATTTTCACTGGGGTTTTCTGTAATAAAAGAAATATAATAACATTTAATGAATATAAATTAAAATATAATAAAAATAAATTAAAATATAATACAAATAAATAAAATATAAATATTTTTAATTTTATCAAACTTATTAATTATTTGTACGAAACTCCAAGTATTAATTCCTTAAGTTTTTAGCTAAACACTTATACTACAAATTTAAATAGTTTATATTTTCTGCTTTTAAGCTTTAATAATTATAAAAAAATAATTCATGGTTTTTACCTATTAAAAAAAAAATTAAAGGGTCAAACGATTAAGCTTGCCAACTAATTATAACTCATTTTATAAGTTAAACTTTAATTGGCACAAAATAGGTTTACAAAAAATAAACAAATATATCATTATCTGTTTCTATTTTTTTAGGAAAATATATGTTTATTGAATTATACATTGAAAATAATTAAATATTAAACGAAAACCCACTTAAACTCATATATTTTAAATCCCATTTGGTTTTGTTACCTGCAGCTTCTAATTTACTTATAACTGAATTTCAAAATCTGCTTTCATGCATCAATTTTCCACAAAATGCAATTATTTGATAGCTTGATAGCTTGTTTTTCTATATGTATTGTACATCTTGTTTATTGTACGCTTATTTATTGATTATGATTGACTAATTTAGTTGAGTGTCTGGCGAAGGTCTAAAGGTTTATTGTTGCTGTGTTTATTGTTGATTTGTGCAATTCGTTAATTTGACTTGCCGCTGGTTTGCTGCTGTTTGTGCTTCTACTTTTGCTTTTAGTACTACTTCTGCGTCTGCTCCTTGTTTTCTATTGTCACCAAATTAATTGGCCAGCTCCTGCCTGCTCTAGCCTGGGTTTCATCAGGTCCTCTTGTTCACTTAAGTGAATATTGCAGGCCAGCTCACAGCTCTCTGGCTCACACACAATGCCACTTTGTTGGCAGGACACCGATAGGCGTACATGTGGCCTGTATTAAGCCATCAATGCGATACAAGCAATTTCGTTTAATTAAAACATGCCAATACATTTGCACTTCGTTCACCGATTATGATGCCAGGATGCCAGCCAGAATCAGCTAGACTTCTTCGGAGCCTCGAATTTAAAGCACAAGTAAGCAAAAGTCGCTAGCTAAATTAATGTTTTTAAATTTAAATCAAAACAATTGAGACTTGACCCTTTTTATTACCAATTATTACAGCAAATTTTCCACAATTTTACTCGTTCCTCGAAACAAACTGGCAAAAGGCACATTATGGCCATTTAATCGAGCGGAAATAAAGTTCCCAAGCTTCATAAACAAGATTTAATGTGACAAAAAGGCAAATCACAGTGCCTACCAAAAGCACGAAACAAAACAAAACGAAACGCGAAACGCATTTGACAAAAATGTCAAATGGCATTTTGGGGCAACACGAAAATTTCACCCTTGCGGGAAAACCTTCTCACCTTTTCCTTGTCCTTGTCCTCCTACTCAAAGCAAAAACAAAATAAAAACAAAACAAAAAAGAAAAGAAAAAGGAAAGGGAAAAAGGTATCAACTATGTCGTGAAATATCGCGGTCTAGTTACAACTTCAAGCGTTTCCTTTTTGGATTATGAAACCGTAAAAAGCGTTGCTCTCCCCTCTAATCTTCATTGACAGGATTCCCTGGCTCACACACACATACACACTTACATGACACATACACATATGCACGGGTGTGTGTAGGTGTGTTTGGCAAATACTTAACACATTCACTTGCCCCGCATTTTGGTTTATTTTCCCCTTAACTTTGAATAATGACAACGAGGTATATGGATTTGGAAATATTTTTAGAATACAAATAAATAATACTTATAAAACGAATTAAAAATTGTAACTAATTAATAATATATACAATTTGAAATTATAAAAAATTGGTTAAGAAAATTATCACATTTCACTGCAAATATTGCATTTGATTTTAGCTGCAAACTTGATTAAAAATTTATAAGGCTTCCCCTTTATACTTGTTTAAAACTACCTAATTCCTTTTATTATATATTAAATTTTCCAAAATCAGCATTTTAATAATTCCAAAGTATTATTAAATTCGAAACGATTTCCTTGTCATTTGGCCACCACTCCCACCCGCCGCCACCCGCTGAGTTTCCCCCAATGTTTTGTGGTCGACACCTTTAGCGCTCATCCCAAATATTTGCACGCTGGCAATGTCAATAAAGCGGAGAAGAAAGAAAGCGGGAAACGGAAGTGGAAAGCGAGGGGAAAAAGTGCCAGCAAATGGCGGAAACTGTGTATGTGTGGGGCGAAAAAGGAAAACCCATGGAAGCCGTGTGGAAATTGCGGCAAGATGAATGCCCAAACCGACCGATGGGTGACGACGACGACGATGATGTGCCCGTTGGTGCGTTGGCAATTAGCGAGATCTGGAATTTGAACTTCAAATTACAGGAATTAAAGCCACCTCCTCCCCCTCCTGCTCCTCCTCCACCATAACGATCTGATTCCAGCGCTGATAACAGCAACGGCATCGGCGTCGGCGGCAATTAATCAACGGCAATCAAACGACGACTGCAAAAATTACGCAATTGCCAAACAACAATGCCGACAAGTAGCTATCTAAGTAGTGTCATCAATAAATGTCCCAGCGATGTCGGGCACTCCATCAAAAGCCACTATCAACACCCAGTAGCCGTCGCACAAAGGGTCTCCGCTTCCCCTTAGATACCATTTAAGACACAACAAATAAAATAAAATAAATAAAAAAATATATAACAAAAATATATACATATGTATATCAAGACATGCAAAAGGTATTGTCAATCACGTTGTTGTCAATTGTCAATCGGCTTATCGCCAAATGCAATCAAATCGAAGCAAAATACAAAACTTAAGAAACAGAGAGAGAGGTCTTATCGGCTAAGGGTAAGCGCCAAGCGATAAATCAATCAAATCACAACAAAAACAAATCAAAGTCAATAATGGCAAATGATAATTAAGCTCAAGTTGATTTAATGAGACTTTTTTTTAATAACGCTTTACAATTATTAAATTTTTAATTTTAAATTACGTTTTAAGAAGGGAAGCAGAATTAATTGTAGAATCGATCTAGCCATGTTTTGAAATTTAAAATGGCAATTGTAAAAATTAGTTAAATATCTTGACCAAAAATAAACAAATTTTATAAAAATAATTAATATTTTAAATTGCTCTTTCATTCAAATTTGATATTAAATGATAATTTGTTATACCTTTTTTTTATCTAGTATTTTATAGAAACATAAAACTAAATTGAATAAAATATAAATATGTTCAATACAATAAATGAAGATGAAACTGTGTAACTCCATCAATACCCATTTAATATTTAACAAAAAACCCTTCCATTTCAATTAAGAGTCCCACACACATAATTGCGGCTTGTAAATTAAATTGAATGCAAATCAAATGCAAAATTCGAAATGCAAAATCCGGAATTAACAAATCGCTTGTAAAAACTAATCGATGGCAATTAGAAGGAGAAGCTTTTGGCTTAAATCGCTATTATTTGCATATGATTGATAGGCCTGAAAATAAGCCCACAAGCAGAGAGGCCGAGGGGAAAGGGGAAAATGGTTAAAGGGAAAAGGGAAAAGAGGGAAACTGAGAAAAAGCGCAAAAAATGAAGACATTTACATGACAACATTGTTGCTCGTCACTGTCTCATTTGTCAGTCACTCTCTGGGTTCGTGTGTGCGAGTTTGTATTTGCATTTGTACCGCGCTGACAGTGCCTAAGCGGCCATTTTATCATGTCTTCCTTTCAACACACACCATCCACACCCACCCGCACACCCAGAGACAGAGACAGAGAGAAAGAGAGAGACTGCCTACACAACACATATGCGGCAGTTTTGATATGACAAATGATTGGTGACACATCGTGACTCACTCCATTTTATTCTCCATTTTTCCCAAATACCCTTTAATATAGGATACTTTAGACCTAGATGCTAGCAGCAGCAGCAATATCAGGAGAGAAATCGATCCTGTCTGATTGTTTTAAAGGAAACTAATCAAAGGATATGTGCCAAGAGAAGGAAAACTCGTTTAAAATGCACTTGCAAAATCATCGGTCTTAAGATTATATTGAAAAAAGTGCTTAGTTTGATATAACGAAGTCTTAAACATCAAAAAGTATTTCATTTAACAATAAAATATTGATTATTTTTCATATAAAATAATTAAATAATTTTTGAACACCCCCTAACAATTTTTTTTATTTTTTGTAGAATTTATTTATTTGAAAATTTAAGGGTATATTGGCGTCGAATTCTTGAAACGTTGACAGCTTCTATTTTGGGTTTTTTCTTCGCCATTCCCCCCGCCCTTTTCTCACTGGTTTTTCTCACTGGCCTAAACAAATAGAAAAATCCCCGCGGCAACTTTTGGAGATTTTCAACGAAAATCGGATTAGTGGGAGATGGAAAGTTGAAATGGGCGGCCACAAAAAAATAAAGTAAACAAATAAATACAAAAAACGTTGTCACTTTCTAGACAAATTAATATTTAAATATTTATAAAATATAAATAAAATGCAAAAAGGAAATGGAAAATGAAGAAAATAGATGAAATTTATAAAAGAAACAATTTTAAAAGGTATAAATAAACATATCTTAAGCAAAATATATAAAATATATATTATTCTAAGCCTAAATATATATATTTTAATTGATCTATTAATTTAATAATTATTTGCTTTAAATTATAGAAATTTGAGATATTTTTAAGGCAAGATATGAAAACCCACAACTTAATAAAATCCTCCCTTACTTTCTTATTGTGTCCCATAAATATTTAGCATATATTTTTATTTATTTGTTTTAGAGCTTGTTTTCGACATTTGACTGCTTATGATACATCAAAGGAAAAATCCTGTCATCAGCATTTCATAATAATAGCCGCTACCACATTTAGAAACTAGAATTTCCCTCAACATTTTTCTTACTTCACTTGCAGCACGACAATAACATAACGAAAAGCAGGTAACAAAAAAAAAAAAATAAAGAAAACTCTAGGAAAAACTCGGAACTGAATGCAAAAGGAAGCTTTTATGCTCTCATATCCGTGTGGTATATCGCCTTTGACCTTTTGCGTTTATATTCAGTGTCACCTGCCAGGAACCGGACCAAATGGGGGATGCAGGACACACACATCAGCTATATGGTGGCCACCTTTAATTCAGTTTTTCTGTCGATAGATACCGAGTCCTTTCTCTGGCTGATATTGATGATGGTCAGATACCGCTGCTGCAACTCTTGCAACTTTAATGGCGGCTTAATTAAGTTAGTCGGCGGAAATTATTGAATTTTACATGAGTGCATTTTCGATTTAATTAAAGAGATGAGGAGGGCTCAAAAGGGGAGAGGAGATATATAGGCGAAAATCCCAACAGAGGCAGATGACGATAGGCAAAGGAAAATAATTGAATTGCGATCAGTATTCTGAAAGAAAATATTTAACTTTGCAGCTTTGTAAATATTAAAAATGTAACTAAGTTTAAATATTATAATAAATGAAAGCAATATTTTCTTACGAAAAATAAAAAATAAACCCTTCAAGCTCATCCTAGAACCAACCAGACTCTCAAGGTAAATCCTTGGTCAAGACCATCGGACAGCACAGAGAGCGGGGAGGGAGTGCGGAGGGAGACATGGCCCTGAATTAAGCCCAGGTGCAGGATTGGTAATGGAAATGGCCTTGCCGGGTCGGGAATTAATTCCCGGCCACAAATGAATCCAAGAGCAGGCCCATCGGCACAACAGGTGGCATATGCGCGTGTATCTTCTTTGCCATCCTTCACCATCTCTTCATCCCACCCACAATTCTCATTCGAAATTTCGCAATCCAAATTCCGGATGTTGGTCACTGGAACTGTGACTGGTTCTGAATGCTAATCCGTATGCATTTGCCAAGCCTATGGCCACCTTCGATTCCTGGAATCTGTAATCGAAAAGCCACCGAATCAAGGCAGGCAACCGCAAGCCGCATGCTGAAATGCGCAGATAGACAACGGGGCTGTCCTTCAATATTTGGGCGAAATATATGGGACAAGTTATGGTGCTAATATGGCCAAAAGCGAGCATTAAGATGAATAGTAATCAGAAGATAAAATACACATAATAAAATAACATAAAACAATGTAATTATTGTAACAAAATAATTTTTATTACAAATTTAAAATAAAGCAAGTCCAGAAATAGTGTTTTTTCTGAGAAAGTAAATTGTTTTAAATCTGTTTAATATTTGTATGCTTTTATAAAAATATAAAAACTTCAAAAATATATTTTATAATACAAATACAATAAAAGAAAACTGGCTCTGCATTAATTTTACAATTTTTAAACCATTAATAAATTCAAATTAAAATTTAAATTAATTTTAATTGAAAATCTTTGATATAAACTATAGATATATGTTGTTAATTCTTTTTACTCAGGTTTTCTTTATAAGTATTTAAATTTAACTACATTTAAGCTGCTAATTTTTCCAACTTGCCAAAATCTAAAATTTCTTGACAAGCTAACCAAGAAATAAATACGAATAAGAAGTAATATAACAAATTATCACAAATAATTAAGAAAATATTACAAAATAAAAAATATATAAATAAATACGAATAAATAACAATACTAACAACAATAAATCTAGCTGAAAAGCAGACAAGAACCTCCGTTTCCCCAAAAAAAAAAATTTTTACACATTATTATCTTCGCCTGGAAAATGCACAATTTAATTACAAAACGAAAATGGAGCTGAACGCTTAATAAGGACAACCGATGGCAAGGACCCAGGCAATGCGATGCCAATTGGAGTCAACAAGTCAAGTTGCACCGCAACGACCTCCAATTAGAAATAGTTAGCTATTTGCTTGCACTTGTGAAGGTGTGTGTGTGTGTGTGTAAGGTGTATGGGTGTGTGGTGTGCGGTGCGGTGTGTGTTTCAAGAGGGATTGTGTGAAATTTAGCACGCCACATATACTACGACACAGAGAGATACCGATTTATGCCCCCGACAAGGACCCAGGGGAGCAGAAAGGAGCGCAAAAAAGGAGCTAAAAAAGGTGCAACAGTTTCACCTTTGCGCCATATTTATGTTTGGCACAACACACATACACACACACACACACATATATATACAGGGAGGACACGCGGTGACGTTGCTTTTGACCTAGTAAAATGCAACAGCGTTAAAGTCAAAGTGCAATGTTGTTGCTGCTGCTGTGCTCTGTAACAAATGCAATCGCTGCCACTAGCAACAACCCGCCCCCAAAAACCAGCCCACACACCCCGCCCCCCCCACACACACACCCACACAGTGGTTGCAAATGACAGCAGAAATGCATAAGACAGACAAAGGGAAGTAAGTCCCTTTTCGCCATCCTAAACGCTTCTCTCTCACTCAGCTTTTCCTTTCCTTTTTCCCCTCTTTTCCTTTCCTTTTTGATATGCATAATGTCACCGCGGACTTAGTGGAGGAAAATCAAGAAAAACTTCAAGTTTTAACTCACAAAAAATGAACAGAAAAGTGGAATATATCAAAGGAAAGAATTATACAATAAAATTAGATGGGAAAAATAGGAATAATTAAAACAATGTCGATTTTGGTTGTATCATAAATAGTTTAAATTAATTATAAATATATACAAAAATCAAAACATTCATGAATTTCATAATTTTAAACATAATTTCATAATTGGCAAAAATTTTATCAATATATTTAATTAATATTAAGAAATCCACACCCACATACATATATATCCCCAATAATAAAAAACAAAAAGTTAAAAAAGGAATACATTTTAAAAATATGTTTTTGATAAAGGAATAAATATAATAATAAACACAACAATCATTAATAATAAATTTATCAAGAATTTTAAAATAAAGAAATCCCCAATTAATAAAATCTCATTTATTTTAATTATGAAATCAAGATTAAATCATTTAAACCATTATTTTATTTATTGTACACACCTAATATAATTCTTTTCATTATAAAAAAACACACTTCCTTTATAATAAATTACAAAATTCATAAATATATAAATTTTTAAAATATTAAATATTTTAAATACCAAATTTTTAAATCACTATTTATAATAAATTGCTTATTAAACCTACACATTATTATTATTTCCCCCCAATAAAATCCGTTTCCACTGTTTTTAAGGCCTTGCCTGGCCCAACCTGGCCTAATCTTCAATGTGGCACTAACTAACTAGTTAGACACTATGACTAACCGGCTGCCCGGGTCCTGGGCCTCGGCCTCAGCCTGGTGGAGCAGCATATATGCAAATTTAAAAATGCATTACATGTGAGTGTTTCCACCGCCGTCGAGTGGGTCAGATACATATAGCACACAGAGACTAAGGTAAGGCAAGGGCCAACAAAAAAAATAATAATAATAAAAAAGGAGAAAGGAAAAAAACAAGGCCACTAAGGAAGAAACCGGGGTAAGCGCTCCTAAGACAACCCTGACACAATGCAATGAACTTTAAACCCCACACAAATGTTTGACTTGGCCAAATGTTTACCCATGTCAAGCGCCAAAAAAATGAAAACCGAAAAACAAAAGCCAAACAAAATATTGTTCATTATGAAAATGTCCATGTACGAAAATGAAAATGTTAAAGGGTAGAACAGAGGAAGAGAAGACAGAGAAAAATCTAAAAAAAAAAAAAGAGATCATTAAAAATAAATAATAAAACTGTATAAAAACTACGCTGAGCAGAAAAAGTTACGTATACGCAATGTTGACAGCAGATTTTTTATCAGGAAAAGAATCTAAAATATATAGTAATGTAAAATAAACTATAATAAACTAAAAATAAATAAGTTTCGAAAAATAAAACAAACTTCTTTCAGTAAAGAACAAAAATTACGTATACGCAACGCTGGCAGATTGTATAGCAAAAAATGTTTTCAAAATTATTTTAAAATATATTAAACAAAACAAATTGAATTTAATTTAATTACTTTATATAAATTTAATTAAAATTTGTTGTGGAAATAAAATAAATTTTTAAATTAAACAAAAACGGCTTTCAGTGGGAAAAATAACGTATACGCAACGTTGGTAGCGGATCTAATAGCAAAGCAAAAAAAAAATGTAAATACTTATATAAAAAACAAATAAATAAATATTTTATACATTTTATAAAACAAAAAAACAAACTTAAGCTGAATTTCCCCCCCAAAGAAAAAGAATTCCTAGCTCCAAGCAATGCAAGAAACAATTATGCTTCGCTCTTTGTTTTGCCACTTAACTATTTTATGTAGTATATATATTTTTAGTATATATTATATACCATATATTCTCGCTGTCAAAACCACAACAAAAGCGGCAATAGAAAATCTTTGATAACATAAACTCAATTAACAAACAAACACGGCCAGGAGCTGTTGCCGCTGCCACACGGCAGCACACACACATTGACATCTATTAAAATACCTTTTCGCATGTCCTGACAGACAAAAATTAACCGTAACCGAGGCTGCTGCTCCTGTATCCTTGAATATATGGGAATTAAGTCCTGTGTGCGAGTGTGACTCCTAAACTGTGTCCGCAATTAATGCTGTCATTGTTTGGCCTAATATATCACCAGACACAACAAATGACCATCCACAGCCACAAAGAAGCTTTTCCCAAAACAAAAATTAATATTAAAAACAAATGGAAAAGGTAAATTTAAGTAAACAAAAAATGCTTTGTTATTTAATTAAATTGTATACAACTTTTACAGAGTAACTTGTGCGAAATTATATTTAATTTAGAATGAAACCAAAAATATGTAAGCCAAACTATGAAATAAAGTGGAAATCAGAACTTGCTGCCCTTTGATAAATATTTTCCCAGGAATTGCCATAGAAATTTCTCATTTCCAGCTGCCTCAAAAGGACCCCCCAAAAAAAAGAGGGGGGGGAAAAAACTCTCCTAGTTACACACACGGTTAAGTAAACAAAAGTCAAAAGCACACACACAGGCACACATTTTTGAGCTTGGTATGCTGCATTTTGCATTTTTCCTTTGCCCCCCCTTTGGAAACTTCTACCCTATGCTTTCCCTTTTTTTTTACTCTTCTTTGACTCCTTTTTTATTGTTTCATTTTTTTTGTTTACAGCAGCAACATAGCAGCAGCAGCAGCATTATTCACAATCAAATGGCCGGATGATGATAGAGAGATTGCATCTCTCTATGTGGCACAGAAATTGCGCATACGCAATGTTGTGTCACCGGCAGAGATAGCTATCAGCAGACAAACTGTAGTATACATTTATGCATTTCAATTGTTCATGATGAGCAGGCACAGAGAAACAACAACAAAAGCTGAATAAAAAATAAAAATAAAAACAGTACAAAACACAGACAGTGCAATAAAATATTTTGTGGAAAAATCAACGCCAAATGAAAAGGAGGCACAGACATTTCAAAAAAAAATAAACACACAGCAGGAAAAAAAATTATGGAAAATGTATATCAACTAGCAGATACCCGGTAGTCAAAGCTAGTAATAATTACATTAATTATAAATAAATTATAAAATAACCTTTAGCATAAAGAATTTCTAAAAGTATTGAAAATAAAAATAAAATATTAAACTATGAATAAATATCCCAACGAATATACAAAATAAATCTATTCACATTTTTACGCCCAATAGAAAAATAAGATATTTACAAAACTCTCTCACAAACACATAAATTCCCCCTTGAATATCATCTGTCATTTTGCAAGCAAGAATCAACGGCGGAAAATCCGAAAATCAGAGAAAGTACTGGGGTGCTGGAGGTGAAGGAGGCGACATGGTTGCCGGAACCCTGTCGCAAAACCAAAATGCAAAACGTGACTTTTACCAGAGCCGTCGACTGAGGCGCTAACTGCCAGACTTGCTGACTACGGCGGACAGATACGACGGGCAGAGGGGCGGACAAAGGGACGGACAGGACAGGGAGAGTGACTCGGCGGCGGGGCTGCCAGTTTTATAAATTTGTTTGCCTTTCCTCGCGCGCGCGGTCTTGGCAATTATTAGCGGGGCAAGTCAACAAGCCACACACACACACACACAGAGACAGAGAGAGACACCGGAAGAAACGGGAGGGGGTTAGGAGATACCCCCAGCAGCCCTTTAATATCAATAAGCGAAAGAATAAAGGAAATTCTTAATTGCGAGCAGAGAGACTGCTTTCTCTGAACAACAGGAAAAGCAAATTAATAAGCAAATGTTTTTTTGCCTCTTCAGTTTACAAAATGTGTGGTTTATCCTAAAAATGTATTTTTATTTAGTAAAAAAAAGAAAAATGTAGAAAAAAATAACTGCAGTTTAAGCAAAATAAGTCATTAATTTATTCCTGGTAATACTATTCATAATATTTAACATTCATAATAATCTGATTACGAAAGCAAATAACTAAAATTAAAATAATTATTTATATATTTTTTTCATTATTGCTGATTCTGATTCGGGTTCCCATTCATCCTGAGCTCTCTCCGGTTTCATCTGCAGCTTCTGTTTCATGCATATTTATTTGTTTATTTGTTTATTTATTTATTATTTCGCTTTTCCCGCTCATTCAGCTCTCGCTGGCATATGTATTCGGTTAATTGAAATTGATTTCCCGCTTTTCGGGAGGGGGAGGGGGGGAGAGGCGGTGTAGGTATATGTGTGGGCGGGCACAACACCTGGACAGGGACTGAGACTCTCATAAAAATCAATTTCAATTTTCAGCTAACTGTAAAGCTGAAGTGCATTATATTTCTTACAAGGAGATATGGGTAGTAAGGTCCTTGTAGATTCCATAAAAAATTAAAATAAAATTTTCAAAAATATATTATTAAAATAAAATAAATAACAATCGAATTTGTTGTCTCTATAAACAAAAAAATATAAAATATTTGCTTTAACTGAATTTAGAAATTTGAATAATGTTAATCAATATCTTTTTCCAGACTTTAAGACTTTAAATAAACAAATTTTTAATTATCATTAATTTATGATATAATTCCAATATATTTTCGTTAATCAGTGAGACAATTTCGATATATTTTTATTAATTAATAATATAATTTCGATATATTTTCAATAATTTTAGATATATTTTCATGAACTTATGATATAATTTCGATATATTTTGCCATTTCAAATCGAAAATATTGAAAAGCTAAAGCTGAAAATCGCGTCTGCGACTTTGAAAGGGGCCTGTACTTTTCGGTTGGCGTTTGGGTTTGGGAAAACTTGAAGTAAAACCGCAAGCTGACCGAGTTGGAGTGCGGGTGGTCCTCGGCTGGGAGGCGGCATGGCCCAGGTGGGTGGGTGGTGCTTTTCAGGTGGGCTGGCTGCCGGGCGGCGGGGGGTATGTTGGGTGTTTGGTGGTGCATTCGAAGTGAGTTAAACCGCAGGAACCGCTGACCTGCTTACTTGAGTGCTTGGACACAAAGTGGGGGCCACTGTTTGTGCTTGTTTGTGTGCGTGCAACATGCAACACCCCGTGCTGCACCCCAACAACAACACCACCCCACTACCACCTCTCTTTGACCAACAACAGTTGGCTGTGACGTCAATGAACACGCAAACCCCCCCGAACAACAATGCAACAGACACGGGGCGCCGAGAGAACAACAGCAACATTGTACAAAAGACAACGACAACACAATGGCGCAAAACTTCGGTGCAATGCTATGACAAATGATTAAATACCGGGGCTACAAAAAATAACAACAAAAACAAAATAAAATTAAAAAAAAAAGGGAGAAAAAAACAAAACAATGCCAGTTTCGCTTAAAGTTTTCTCCTCTTTCACCTTTAGAAAAACTTGATGAAAAGTTGAACTGCGAGGAGTTGTCTTTTATTCTCTTTGAAATTATACGAAAAGAACGTTAGAAAAAATAATAAAAAAATGGATTTTCAAGAAAATCAATAATAAAATAGTTCACAAAATAAATAAATTGTTCATTATATTTTAGAATATTTGGATTTAAAAAAAATTCTACTTTCAATTAGGAATTTTTTTGAAAGTTAAAAACGTTTAGAATTGAAGAGTTTATAAAATATTTAACCAAATATTTAGAAAATATTTATTAAAAGCCAAAAACTGTACAAATTAGTGTTTATTTAAAATTTAATGAATATTAATATTAAATAAATTAATGAATTTTCAAGATATTTCTAGGTAAACCTTTATTTTTATTCAACATTAAAATGTTTCTACTATTCCAAAAAGCTTGAATTTCTTATTGTTTACAACACCTTTTAGTAATATTTGCCATTTAAATAATTATTTAGACACATTCCAGCATTATCTAAATCAAGATTGTCATCTCTCATTGCCAAAAGGCGGTCTGAGGACTTAATCAGGCGCATATACTATATATATTCGAAAACGCCCTTGATAAATGGGTATTATTAAGGTGCATTAACACCCAGCCACCCGTTATTGTCGCAACAAATATGTCAAACGCTGGTTTTACTTACTTAACGTATGCATTAGCTGAACTTAATTAATTACTTACCGACTCTGTCGGCGAGCAATTACACAGAATCAGTTCCCAGAGGGAGAAAGAGAGGGCGAAAGTAAGTGAGAGTGAGAGGTGTTTAACCGCAAAACTCAATTTAACTGCTGGTCGAAATGCTGGCGGTGAACCGTCAACCCAAAGACGACTTTGTCGCCAGAAACTTGGCTTAAACTGCAACTAAAAAGTTCGATTTTGGTATTGAATTTGTTTTAAATAAATCAGCGAAGTGAAAAACAGGAGGAAAAGGCAGGTGAAAAGAATATAAAAAAATTTGTCTACTATATTATTTTGAGATCTCATTTCCCACACTATTAAATACACATTATATATTCCACCATATCATTATAAATCGCTCTTGTAAACTGTAAACAAATAGTTGACTCTGACTCACCCTTCAAGTTGTTGTTTGCCCAGATAACTTCTTTTTTTTTCTGCTCACTGGCGAAAAAAGAAAATAATTGATAAGCGTTTCCCTCAAGGTGATAGAGCTGAAACAAAAAAAAATAATACAAAAAAGAGATTACAACAGGCGGCGACAAGTGTGTGCAAATTGGTATCGATTCTGTTTGATTAATTGTTACAGCCAATCGAAAATGTAAACAATATGTTAACAGCCTGATTATCGCACTCCGTTATATATATATATATGTATATATGTTTATGGGGGTACAGGTGATCGAAGGAAAATGGGAAATGTAAATGTAAATGACAAGGCCCCTATTATGGTTGTGTAGATAAAACCAGACAAACACAGACAGCAAAAACAATAAGCCTAAATACCATTAAAACAAATATATATATACAAATAAAAAATATAGAGAAAAATATAAAAAAAAAAATAGAGCAAACTATAGAGAGTTTTCTCTATATAGTAAAAAAAAATAATGAGAACAAGAGAAAAGGTATGGAAGCCGAGAAAAATAAACTCATTGCAGGCCAAGTATCGTGGCACTCGCCAGCGTAATTAAAAAACAAAATTCTTATCAATTTCAATTTCAATTGTTAATTGTTGTGGCCTCACTCCAGCGTTTCAGGTATCTATATCTATTGTACATAAATTTATATGGGTGCAGCGCCCATAGAGATACTGTGGGTTTTATATGAGGAATAAAATGAGGGACGCCAGCCAGGCAGGATCGATAAAAAAAAACCCCCCGAAAAAAAAGAGAAAAACATAAATAAATTCCCCATTTAAAAATACAAATAGAGTCCCATCTTTCGAGTGCATTTTCTTGTGCAGATATCGAAACCTAAATATTTCAGTTCAATTAACTCAAAATAACTGGACTAAACTGGGCATTTAGGGGCACACACAAAATGGGTTATTGTAAATGGCAAAATTGTTCCCTCTCCACTCTCTCGAGGGGAGTTTAAGAGAGTTGGAATTACAACGCCCAAAATGCCAGGCCAGATCATAATGTTTGTCTCACTTCCAACAAACCAAAGGTAAATAGTAAAATAGTCGTAGAGTTGGTAACTATACAGCACTCAGAAAAATGTCTTTTAAAAGTGTAGTAAAATTTTAAAATTATAAAATAAAATTAGAATATTTTTGACAGATATATACAACTGTTTAAAGTTAAAGTTATAAAACTATAAGATGGCACAATATATAAATAATTTATAATTATAAACGATCATAATTAATATATAGATTAATATTTAATTTATCGATATCAATTTGTATTATATATATTTATATATTTTAGCTAGTTTTCAAACTAGCTAAGCTCCCGGTGCCTGCTTTCTTTTTCTCTGAAAAACTTCAAGGCTCTACAATTTTCTGACAGTGTAAAACCGAGAAGGGGTATATTAGGATCCTTGTCTTTGGGTACCAGCCCCAGACCTCAATCGCATCCCTGAGGCTAGCAAATTGAGCTGGATGTTTTCACTTGCCATTTCCGGACTGCAACAACAAACCGCAACACACACACCCACACACTGGCAAACTCTGTACCCACACGCACACGCACGCATACACAGACGGGGAGGAAAAATAAACTTTTCGAAAGGAAGGACATGCCATTGTACGGAGGTATCCTGTTGTGGCCAAAAGAAGAGGAGCCACCGCAATCCAGTCGAGTCGAGTCGAATGGCATGCGAACGAGTTCGAGTTTCGTTTTCCATAATTACTATCATCATTTGGTTCTGGTTCTGGTTCAGGGCTTATCGCATATATATATATATATATACATACTATATATGTAGATATAACCGGGCAATGCAAATTGTTGGGATATTAGGTTAATTCAAAGGAAACTGCAATTTAAGGCTCACAATTAAGTTGAATGGGTTTTGTAAATAATTGGTTGATTTACTTAAATGTTTTTCGAATTTATATTAAATAATTGGAAGATATAGTTATGTTTTTGTGACATTAATGCTTAAACACAGATCGTGTTCAAATATCACATTAACCTATTTTAAACAAATATTTGCCAGGCAGGTGAGTGTTTTAAATGTGCTAAGGAAATATTTAAAAATAACCTAAAAACAGCTAAACTATTTTTTAAAAATTCTTTTAAGGTGATTTAAATATTTGTTAAATTTTATTTCAAGCTGCTTTTGTATTTTAATTATGTAGAAAGTAGCAAACTTTAAAATAAGTATGTAGAAAAGCCATAAAAATTGTATAATAAAATGTTGTAATTTCCTAATTACCCCAAAGTATTTATTTATTTACTATTTATTTTATTATTTATTTATTCTTAATTTTACCTTATTTTTGTTTTTATTTTAATCGTTAATTTTAGCATTTTCTGCTGGCAATGAGACGTCTCGAGGCGTCAGACTTGCCAATGTTCGTGCCAAGGCACTTGTGTGTCTGTGTATAGTACTATGTCTTTCTGAGTCCATGTTGTGCATTTTAAAGCTCTGGAGATTGGGAATTATTTCGAATTTATTCGATATAGGTATTATACAACTCCGATCCGAGAGCGGCACGCGACTTTGCGACTTTGCGCCTGCGTATTTGAATAAAAAATAAAAAAAAAACGCCAAAAATCGAGCCAGATATTTCACTGAAAAATGCCAGTCATGTAGCGACGTCAACTGTATGTTGTTTGTTTTATATTTATTTTATTTTTTACCAGCCGTTGACAAATTGAGCCGAAATGATAAAGCAAGCGTTAAGGTGTTAGCTTCTTTATTTTATTTTTTACTTTTTTTGTATTCGTCTCAGCAGAATTCCCGTGTGGTTTTCATTGTTAATGATCACAATAAATTCAACGTCCGCATGTGTGATCCATCTCACACATGTGCCAGAAGACTTCTGGGTTTTACACCGGAAGAAATGAATACGTATAAGATGGGATACATCATCTCACATTTGATTATAAAATTTAATTTTTAAAGAAAATTTTGGAAAATTTGTTTTTAACAAAATTAAGAAAACTATGTTATTAATTTATTTTATAAATAAATACTTTGATTTAATATTATTTGAATGCAAATTTGTATAAAGTTAGTTAACTTTATACAAATTTGCATTCAAATATAATTCTAATTAATTTCCCTTTTACTATAATTTATTATTCCCAGTGTAAATATTTGATAATAATTGTATTTTGCTGGCGACAAAATCGTTTTGGCCAAGTGCTAATTGGTTGGCTAAAGAGACGTTGATATATATTGAGTAATACCGATTGGGGCACGGATCTCTTTCAGCCGAAAACTATTATCTGTTTGTTTTATTTTTCTTTTTAGGTTTTTTTTCGAGCTATTTGTGTGGAACAAACAATGCGCGAAATAAAAAGAAATAAAGAAATATGAGATCCCCAATGGCATGGCATTTGGCCCAAATTAAGTTCTGTTCAAACAGAACCGACATATAGAGCCGACATATAGAACCTGTTATTCAAAAGCTGTTGACAACTTGTTGCCATCGAGCAAATAGCGCCAACAACATGGCCCAAGAATGCCAGAGGGAGAGGGAGCAAGAGATCACCTGTTGCCACCTCCCACATTAACCGTATATCTGGTATCCGTATCTGGTATCTGGTATCCGTATCTAGTATCTGTATCTATAGCCTGGAAGAGTCTCCGAGTCGGCGGCTTTGAAGCCAAGGGGTAAACATTGAAAAGAACTACAAACAAAGTTCTCATCTTCATCTACCTCAATCTTCATGACATTCGGTTAATATTTACACCTTCATTGTGGTCCTCACGAAGAATGTTTATTATTTTAAAATATTTATATATTTTTTTTTTAACAAGAAAATGCTGGAAAGTATTCTAAAAATTGTTTATTGCATTCAAAAATCTTTAAGCTACCTCGTAAGATTTATTTATTGCATTTAATTTATATTTATTGACACATTAATTGATCATTAATTTTAATGAAGACTCGTAAACGGAAACTGGATTCATGTGTCACTTTTATAGCGGTGATAAATGATTAATGATATATTTTTTAAAGCCCGAAATAAAGGTTAATACCTCCTTAGAAGGTATTACAAGACTAGGAGTCTTGGATATAATATATTAAATTTATAAAATATTATAAAGCCAATCTCCATACATTTCACGACGCAAATCTACTTTGTGTGTGGACTAAACTTATATCCAGCTCAAATTTGATTCGCAAACAACCATGAAGACGACAACGACAATTGTTTGATAAAACGTTATCGGACTTTTGAGGTCTCTGACACTCGAGTGACACTCGGAATATAATGGCACAAGTCTGCGGCCTCGTAGCGTTTAGTTCTAATTTTAGAATTAACTTTTTGGCAGTCCATCGAAGCGTTACCTTAATTTTATTTGTATTTTTCACAGCCAAAAGTCGGTTCTTACTGGATTTTTGAAGTCAGGTTTTTTGTTTCTTTTACATTGGCAGGCAGCACGTGCAACTTGCACTTGCAACCGGGTCTCCTCTGAGGAATTCTCTGTTCTGTGTGTAGGTCTTTTTTCCATTTCTGACTCTCTTTGGGAAGAGAAAGAAAAGCTCTTTTATGGGCATGACCAGGCAGACTTGTTTGTTGTTCTCGCTGAGCCAGGGCAAAGTCCATCAATTGATGGCAAAGTTCAACGAATATTTTACACTATGTCATCATAAATTTTAATAAATAATATAGCTTTAAATATTAATTATATTTTCAGCTACATAAATAAATTATAAATGCATATTTTTGTATAGGTTTATAACTATGCTATACTACTTTAAGAATTAGCTTTTCCTAGTTTATAATATTATTTAATTTATTTAAGATATAGTAAAATATTAATTCTTTTGATAAGTTATTAACTTTTAATAATTTGTATTATCTTTATACTTTATATTTATCATGAAATTTATTCATTTACTTGCATTTTACAATAATTTTTCTATTTAATTTGTAGTTTATTAAATTTCTTGATTATGTATTTACTTGTTTTTCATTTTAATTCAATTTTAATTTTTTTTTTCATTTTTTTTGAAATGCTTTCTGGTGTTAATTGGAATTCACTGCTGCAATTCCCGCCTTTCCCGGGGGGACTGAACCGATCCAGAGCCTCGAAAATAGCAACGAACCAAAAACCGATCCGAAGCGAACCGGTTGGACCAAAAGGAAAAGAGAAGAAAATGAAAAGGCAACAAAAAATATTTAAAAAATATAAAAAGAAACTATGCGGCAACAGGTCCCGTCCATAATGCAGAGCTTGGCAATCCAAAAGAAACAATTACAGATAGAGAAATATGGATAAATTCGTAATTTAGAACTTGTAAATAAATATTGAGAAATAGTAGTATATATTTTTCTTCTATTAAATATTTTTTGAATCAATTTTTATGATTTTTCAGTAAGAAAATAATCTCAACAATACTTGAATACAAGTTTAAGGCCATATTAAAACTTATTTAAATTTATTTTATTATTTTAATTCGAAAACAAAAATATTTTTCTTAATTTTTAGCTCCTGTGCAAAAGCAAAAACAAAAACAACAAGCTTTGCTCCAGTCCCCCCAAAAACTGGCCCCATGTCCCAACCAGATCCCGTCCTCCATCCTCGCCCAGCCTTCCCCTGTTCGCCCCTCTTAAGGTCGTCTGTAGAACGGAACCCAGGAGACTAGTAAGAAAAACAGGGTAAAAACTAAAGTAAAATAATAAAAGGAAATACAAGAAGTAAAAAAACTGGCTGGCAACCGGCACAACAACTTTGCCATTGCATTGAACGCAATGATCATCGTCTTTATTATATTGATCATCATCATCATTGTTATTATATTGAACATCATTATCACCATCAGCACTATCTCAGGCATCATCGATGACGCCGGCCGGCCGAAGAATGCACCGAATGCGCTCGCAAAAAAAAATAAAAATAAAAAAAAAAACTAAGAAACGAGTTTCCCTCTGGAAATATATGTGAGCACATTGCAATGCGCTCAAGTTCATCCAAGATCGACCAGGAGGAGGATCGAGGATATGGCGGTGGTATGCGGACTGAATGTGATGTGTGTGCCATCTGTTGTTGTGCTCTGACTCTCTTTCAGGCTAATGCAGTCTATTATGTGATGTATAAAGGCGGTGGGCAATCAGGTTTAGGTTGAGGCAGATCACCGATCTGGGCAGAGCTTTAATATTGCGAAGCCAACGATCATTATCGATACGATACTTTACAATTTGAACTTGATTTTACTTGAGAAATGAAATCAGAAAACCCTTTTTGGGATTAACTTGAATTTTATTCTGAAATGTCCTTAAATAAATAAAACAATGTAGTTCATTTATTCCAAAATTAACTTTGAAGACTTCAGATAAGAATGAATATATTTAATAAAAAAATATATATTTTTCTGATATATTTAAATGATTTTCAAAAAATCTAAGTTAATTAAACTGACTTTTTGCATTGATTTAAATTTATTTATTTCAGAATGAACACTCAAGACTTAATTAATTCATTAATTACCTACATATACAGTTAGGCAATAAGCCTCATTCCAATAATCTGGAATCAAGTTAAGAGGTTTCTGGATGACTAAGAACCAAAATATATATTTATACTATATATAATAGAGTGGGGCGTCCCAATCAAACAGATGATGATTTTTAGCCTACGTGCCTGTTGCGAATTCTTTAATATTTGCCCAATATTTTTTTTTTTTTTTGAAAAGTGCTTCGTTGTTTATACATCTATTTTTTCCCTACTTTATTTTTGCGTTGTTTTGTTTTGTTATAATAATAAAAACAATAGCAACAGCGGCAGCAATAACTAAAAAGTACATACATATATGTACATAAATACGAAAGAACAACAACAAAAAACAATTTATCGTTATTAGTATTACTAAGTAATATTTTGAGAATAATTTGGCGCTTTTGTTTCGTTTTTAGTCCCCAGTTTTTGTTTGTTTTGTGCGGTTAAAAGCAAACAAAACATGAATTTTTATTTACCATTTAAACCAGCACACATCATCAGCAGATAGCAGATAAATATATTTATGTATATATAAACATATAGTAAACACACACACTTGAGCAGACATTTATGGGAATTAAATTGTAAAATTGGGAGAGCATTATGGTAAGGGGAGCAGATTACCCCCCCGGGTCAGTGTTATTATTAAACATTAAATATTGTTTTAGTTATAATAATAATTATATAATATTTGTACAAAAAAATGCAGTATTCAGTTTTATATTGTTCTAATATTAAATATGTCATATTAAATAATATTTAAATATAAGCAAATACATAAATAAAAAAACTTTATAAATAAATGCAGTGATCAGTAATTAATATACTTATTTATTTTCATTAACTATTTATTTATTCTTGTTTTTTTATTTTTATTTATAAATTATTTAATAATTATTAATTGACTTGTAAGAGGTATCCAAATGGCCGCCTACTTGGCGCAATTTCAGTTCTCATAGAAATATATATATCTTTTTTTTGTATCTTTGGCGCCAGTTATCTGACCACATAAGCCAGCAACAACAAAAACAACAACATCATTAACAACTACAATAATAATAAGAACAACAACAACAAGTGACAGGCAGCTGGCTGCAGCACTATTAAAAACATAATTTATCAACAATTTACATGCCAAGTCCAAGGCGTTTGTTAAGTGTTATTAAAAAATTACAAGCCTACAAGTACGGTGTGTGTGTGTGCGTATCATTTTCCCGACCTCATGAATATGCAAGAGGAAAATTGCAGGCAAGAGAGTTGGCTTTTCTTTCCAATCATAAACCAATACTAGTCCCAAGGATGCAGTCTGGACGAGATTTTCAATTGAAAATTGCTAACTAAGGCTGGGCAATTATACCCCCCGCCCCACCAAATATATATTCACAATTATACATCGGATCGGTTGAGATCGAATCGCAGTTCGATAATGGCTACTTTTATTTTTTGTCTTTGACTTGAGAATAAATAAACAAAAGATTCAGGCTGCTGCTGCTGGCTGCATGGAAAATTTCGCAAATAATTCCTAAGAAGTTTGCTTGCTTATCTTAACTCTACGAAATGGGAATGGAAAAATTTGTAGAGATCGTTTTTCGGTACGGAGACATTTTAGTTGTGGCTGCTTTTATTTTGATAAATTTTGGCAAATGCTTATCTGAAAGTTACACAATTTAAATGTGGCATTAAGTTATTATTTTAATTTATTTACGATATCATATATAATCCTAAGATTATGTATACTTAATTATTTCAGGCATTTCATTAATCTTTTTACTTTAAATAATTTTTAAATTTAATTTCCTCATTAAATGCCTGGTGATTCCCCAACCAATTTTCCGTTGCAAAATAAATACAATAATTTATCTGTGACAGCTTAATCTTTCCATCAATCATACTTAAAATAAATAAGTTAAAAAATTACTAAATTAAATTTAATTATTTTACAAGTTCCATTTTTTGAGTTTTAAAATAGTCAAACTTGTAAAAAAGTTGATTGAAATCATGAAAGAGTTTAATGTAATTTGAATTAAATTTGTTTTATAAAAAAGTGTTTAATTATTTATTTTAAATTTTTGTTATGTTCAAAATATATAAATTTATTTATTTTCTTATTTTCTATTTAAAAAAGGCTTTAAATTGGTATTTTGTAATACTTGTTTGTTCCTAAACAATGTTGAATGAAGCTTTTCAAATTAATATTATTTTTATCCCCAATTAATTTAATTTAAGAATAAATCATTTTAACAAAATAAAAAATAATTTGCGGATAAATTTATTCGATAAAGAATATACATTTATTCAAAGGGAAACAAATGTTATATCGAATAGGTATTTATTTATTTTGAAATTTGTTAAAAATTAACATATTTAATATATTAAATTTTTTATGAACTATATAAGAATATTAAGGGTTTATTTCTGTATTATTTATTCTAAATATATTTAAAAATTATATTCATAATTGAAGTTACCCGCTAATATGTAGCATTCTTCGCAGCCACTTGAAGAGCAATGATTGCTTTTTTTGGAGATCTTAGATTTTGATTTCGGAATCTGGAATCTGGCATATATATGTATATGTATATGGATTCTGGTATATCGTATATGAATTGAATGGAATTTATGGCGTATCTTGAAGTATTTGGCACGTGGGTGACCGACCGACCGGCAAATGCGGAAGCGTCACTTGACGATGGCCAAATATGAGTTCTGAAATCCGTATCTGTAGCTGTAGCCGTATCTGTATCTGTATCTGTATCTCGCAGCGAGCATCTGCAGTGCCTCATAATCATTCAAGTGGGTGTCTTCAACATGAATGAAATGGAATTGAAATCGGAATTGGAAGAGCAGCAGGCCAGTGGCGGCCACACAAAAATCTCGTTCAGTCACTTTGCGAAAAGCACTAAACAGTACAGAATCGTACAGAACCGAGACCAGCACAGATACAGATACGAGTCCAGAGATTCAGATACAGATACAGCAGCTCTTAGTGCTCTATACCTGTATCTCGGTATTTGTATCTGTATCTGTGTATCTGTGCGGCTGCAGAGCAATCGAATCAAGAGACAAACTGGGTAATTGGTTCATTATATAGTAGAAGCCAACGACATCCGCTCGTTAATGTAAATTACACAATAGTTTCGAATCACTTTTTTTTCCTCTCTCTCTCTATTTTTTTTTATTCTTTTCGTATGATTAATATTATTTCCTTTTTTATTTTTGTTAATATCTTGTCCTTTGCAGCCATATGTGGTAATAATTTATAGCATATTTGCACTCAAAAATAATTAAAATTAAAATAAACTAAAAAGGAAAATATTTTAATATCTATATATGAGAGATCTTTAATTTTTCCTTAGAATTACCTAATTATTTATAAGAATTAGTAAATGTAAACAATATTTTAAGCAATATTAATATAATTGTTTTATGCTCAAATAATTTTGAAATTTCCTTGGGATTCGTAAACATAATGGCTCCCGTTTTCTCAATTTGTTTATGAATGATTTTGGATTATTATTATTGAATTATAAAGCAATAAACAAGGGGTTTCAGACCCATAAATATCTTTATTAATTTGCCTGTAAAGAATTACTAAAAGATCTTCAATTTCCCTGAGAACCTCAAGCCTAAACAATTATAAACTATAAACAATTAAAACTGATCTCAGATTTCCATTGAAGCCAAATCTAACTTTTTCCATTGAACTTCTTTGGCGGAAATCCACAAAATAAACAAATAAAAGAAATGAACCTGTAGAACCACAACATCAGCAGAATTATCTATATAAGCCTATATAGAAAGAATTACCAGACAAATAATCATAGAGTTCTTGAATTAAATTGAATTGTAAACATAAAAAGTTATCTTTGCATTTTTTAAGGGAATCGGTTTGCATTTAGATAACAATAATATAGAATTACCGGACGATAAGTAATCAAGGCGAGCTCAAAGTTTCTTGATTATTTTGATTTAATTATTTGTAATGCGATCTTTAAATTTCCTAGCCGAAAAGCGATCTTTAAATTTCCCAAAATAGATAACGATAATATTGAATTAAAAGTCGATTAGTAATCGAAAATTTGTAATTCAAAATTTTTCAATTCTCGAATTTCAGCTCGGAAAATCTGAAAATCATAATAATACCACCCTCCCACCCGACTTGTATAATTTCCAGCCACGATGTAAACACAAACAGTCTGGAAACTTTCCATTAGTCCAGCCGATCGGAGATAACGGCGAAATATAATGCTCAGGGCATGGAAAAATAATACAACTATCCCGAGATCAATTAATATGGAAAACTAGTAAAAATGTATAGAAAATGCCCAATAGAGTGGCACTACTGTAGTCGAAATTTATACATATACATATATTTATTAATATATGTTTGCTTTTATTTATTTATTTATTATTGTGCGAAGGAGAGCGAGCACCGCTGATCGTTGATCGTCCAAAGTAAGAGAGAGCTTAAGAGATTAAAAGTGGGGGCGCACACAGAGAGAGAAGAGCGCTTGCTGATAGCAAGCACCAGCAACAAAAAAAAAAAACAACAACAATAGCAAAACAAATACAATGCGAATTATCAGTGGACTCTGCGTGATATGATTATCAAAAGGTTTCTTGTACGTAGTTGGTGTTGTTGCTGCTACTGCTGCTGCGGCTGCTGGCAACGGCATTTCACGTTATATATACATAAAACATATATGTTCATATATATGTATATATATATCATATATATTCATATATACGCACATAGCACCGCGTCGATTTGGAACAGTTTATTCATCCAATACATATGTATGTATATATTTTTAAGACATTTCCAACGTGCTGTGTGATAGCAGCCACAAAACAATAACAAATAGCGACAACAAACAACAAAATAAATGAATAAATTAATAAATAAGTACTAAGCCAATTTATTTATTAATTAATAACTTGTGCTCTAAATAATATAAAGCTATAAGTTTTTATTAAAACTTCTTTACCTAAATTTGTTCTTGAATTATTTGCTTAAGATTAAATTAAGAAAAGTCATTCTTTTTTGAAAATTTCAATTTTCCTGGAAGGTTTCGATTCGTAAACACACTCACACAGACACACACACACTCAATTGGGTTTCTCTGGTTAGATAACAAAGGTCAGGCTATCCGGCTTCCCAGAATTTTGTTATCATTATTATTATTCCCGCTCATTATTCCCCATTACTTCTTTTCTCTACTTTTTCCACTTTCCCCCCGTCTCCCCTTGCCATAAGCAGCATCCCCTCCTCAATCAGGGAGCACCTCTAATGCAACACAAAGCCAGTGAAGTAGTTTGTCTTCGTTTTAAGAGGGATTTTTTTAATACAAATTAATGATTTCATAAATTAATTATGAACGATTTTTAAGAAATTTAAATTTACATTAAAATATTTACACATGAAAATTCATTTATTTCAGGCTTTTGGTTCAAACCCAATCGTAACGTAAACACAAACACAGGTGTGTGGTGGCGAACTTTTGACCCCATGTGACCCCCGCCCCTGGCGCACACACACACGCATGTACATAGATTGAACAACTCCCACAGGAAAAAGTTCACTTTCATTGATAAACTCGGGCGGCTATTCACTTTGCTCTGTTGCGCATCTCTTCTAAATCTTCGCGATGCAAATCCAATTGGATTCTCAAATTCTTTACTTACTTTATTCTCCTTGGGTGCGTGCGTGTGCGCCTGTATGCGTGACATCAATAAGCATCGCTTTATTGTTGTTGTTGTTGTCTGCTGATGCTACAACTGCTACTGCTGCTGCTTTTAATTTTATTTATTTGGTTTTTCTTCTTTTGTTATTGTTGCCCGACAATTGAAGCTTAAAAACATTAAACTATAACTTCCTCACAACCACACACACACGGACACAGATACCGCTCTCTGTCTCCGGCAAAGGCAGCTGTCTGTTGCACTCTCCAACAAAAACAACACAACACGAAAAAAAAAAAATAAAACACACACACAACTAAGTCAATTGATGATCAAAAATAACAACGAAATGTACAATGTACACGAAACTAGCACGAATTAACTATAATTAATTATTTAATTCATTTATGTACGTTTAAAAAAATATGCAACAAAAATTTTATTGGCCGATTTTAAGCGCGATCACTTGTTTATTTCATTTCAACTAATTCGCGTCTCCGTTTTGTTGTTTGTTTCATTTCACCGATATTTGGTTCACTTATATTTTGTGTATTATGTTCTGTGTCCAAGTTTTGTTTTTGTTTTTCACTTGGTTTCCTTTCGGTCCGATCGCGGTGCAATATTCACCCGCGTCGACCGCGGCCAGCCGTCTCAATTGAAAATTTCGAAATAAGAAACTGAGAAAAATATCAGCGCCGGCAAACTAGCAAACGCAGTGTTGGCAGTTTAGCTATTTTATGTACGGAATGCTGCATGAAAGCCAATTAACAGTTACAACAACTGTGTTTCTAATAATTATTTATAATTTGTTATACTAATGTTTTATTTTTCAAATTTGTATTGCCGATCGATTTGATTTGCTGATCAGTTTTTTTTCTTTTTTATTTAGATGAATTTCTAGATAGATTTTTATAGCTAGAGTTAGCTTCAGTTTTTAAAAAGGTAAATAATATTCTTTAATTAAAACCACTTGCAATTTATTTTTAGAGTCTTAAAAAAAAAAACATTTTAAGGCATTTATATTTTATTACCTTAGGTCTTGCTAATTATTTTCAGGCTGATACGCTCTGACTCTCTTAAACGCTTTTAAGCCCTCTCTTCGGTAAGGTTGTAGATCAGCTTACTCTTTAGTTAAATCTAAATAATAAATAAAAGTTGAATAATAATTTAGAGTTAATTCAATAATTAAAGAATAAAATAAAATAAATTTAATTTTAGGAAATTTTCTTTGTGAAAAAAACCTTAAATTAATTTAAATCAACAAGTTTACATTCTATTTTCAGGATATGCATTTTAAGGACTCTTTCTTTTAGAAAAATTGTATACATATGGACATATTCCTTCTTTTCTTATATTCCAGCGTAACACCTGCTCAGGCTTTATTACAAAAAAAAAAAAATAAAGTACATTTCTGCAATTGACTGCAAGTAGTTTGCAGCCTTGCAGAGAGATAGAAAAATCCGGATATTAAATATGAACTTGACTTTCAATATCCTGCGTAATTCATTGGCTCTGACCTTGCTCCTGCGTCGTCTTATTCAGTGTCAAATGTCAGGGCCAAGGCAAGACAGGATTTTAATTGAAATAAATTCAATTTCTGGATTTTGCTCAAGGCGGCTAGGATGACGTTTATAGCTTAGGATATTTTTTGCCCATTCATTTTATGTTTAGTTTTAGTTTTGCAGGTGAAAAAATTATATTCTGCCGCAACTGCCCTCAAGGGATAAGTTTGTTAAGGATTTAACAAAATATATTTTGGCTTAAATTCCCTTAAAATATTATATGTATTATCAGGGAATTTAAAATATTTATTAATACAAGTAACAACTTTTTTCTCTTAGTAATTTTTGTACTTAATCATTTTCTATAAATCTTAGACTTATAACCACAAAACACTGCTTAATATTAAAGTTTAAATAAAAAAAAATGAACTCAAAAAGCTTACTATACATTTATTTGTGAGTGTTTAGTCCTTGCTCTCGTTTCTTTGTTTCTTCAGCCTCCGAACTGCCCAGTGTTCACTTCCAGGATAATATGTCCTCCTCCTCGGTTTACACTTCTCTACAGATCCTTAAGTTATTAATTAAAGCAAGAAACATTAAAATTTAATTAAATTTTTTCTATGCACCTTCTTCAGAATGAAGAAATTTGATTTAAAAAAAAATTTGACAGTTTTCCAAAACCTACTGAGGGAAAAACAAAATAATACCATAAAATCTAAAAATTTAACAATCGATTAGAAATATTCTTGAATTAATTACCATGTTGTGACAGTTCTAAAATGTATATATTTGGGTTGTAAGGAAAAATCCTTTCAGTTTTTTTATTAGGAATCAACTCAAACGTCTTCTTATTTATTTTCTTATTAATTAACTATTACTTAAAAACTATTAACTATTACTGAAAAGTCATAATTTGGTTAAAAATACGCCACCTTCAAATCGGAAGGCTTTTTTACGGTTGTGTCTGTTTTCTTAGCGATGTTCTGAACAAAAAAATTCTTCTTAAGTTGTTAAAAATTTAAAAAAAAATGTTAAACTTAAATTTGGCTTGCAAGTTTTTTAAGGGAAAAACAACTAACACATTAATGCTTTCAGAATTTAATTTCGTTTATTTTTGGCCAAAATATGATTTTACAAATTTGCAATGTGCCATTTGTAATTTCAAAACCTTGCTAGATCGATTCTCCCACTAATTCTGATCAACAATTTATAGGGTTTATGTGGTCGAATAGGACTCCTTCCTGTGTTAAAACGTATTTTAAAAGGTGGTTTGAACGGGTCGTCAGACCGAAAAAGCCACCAAGCGGCCATAGTTTGAACTACGGCTTGTTGGCGAAGGAAGAGTGAGAGAGAGAGAGCGATGGTTAGTGGGTTTTGGTAATTATTTCAGCTGAGCACTATAGTGCACGGCACTATCTCAATCGCAATCCAAAATTGCATTAACAAACCCGAAAAAAAAAACAAACAAAAATAACAATACTTTTAACAATCTTTATTTATTTACAAGCCTTTGGACTTGTTTAAACATTTTTACCAGGGTTAACCATTTAAAATCTAATATTTTATATTTTTAATACAAAAGAAAAGGCACTTAGGCATCCCCAAACCATTTCCATTAACCTTTGGAAAATGTTTTTATTAGGTAATAAAAAAAAAACTATAAAATAAAATAAAAATTTGTTCAGCAATTTTGCCCCCTCCCCAAAAACTTAGTCCTTGAACTTGCCCAGCACAATTTCCTTGTAGAAGGGCACACAATTAAGCCGCACATTCAGTCTGGCGCACAGTAAAAATATGCCCGACAGCTTCCTGTGTATGGAGTAGATCTCCTCGGGCGGCGGACACAGACGATGGGCCACCATGGTGGGCACCAGGGCGGCCAGCCTTTCGGTGGTATTCTGCTTACCGAAATCAAACTCTCCATCATAGCGGAAGATCTCGCCTAGAATCATCACAGCATCGACATGGGCCTGTTCCATTTGCTTGGTCTCGTAGCCGGTGAGGAAGCCCATTTGGCGTGACATCTCCAGGACGCCCTGCCTGTTGTCATCCGCAGCACTCATGATCACCTTGCGATAGTTGCGGATAAACTCGTGGCGATAGAATCTCGTGGAACCAAAGTCAATCAGCATGAGGCGGCGACTCGGAGCATCGTAGAGGAAGTTGGACCAATTGGGATCCGTTTGCATGCACTCAATCTCAAAGAGTTCGCGCAGGCAGAGCTTCAGTACGGAGGCGGCTATGTGGGAGCGATGCTCGTAGCTAGAAGGGTTGAAAAAGTATATTATTTTTAATAAATAAATAAAGAAAGCCAGAGAATGTTCCAGACTGTATTTGTACATTTGGAACAGAAGGGGAACCTATTTTTGCACTCACCTGAGGTCAAAGCACTTGTCAAGGGGAACGCCCGGCACCAGTTCGGTGGTTAGGACACTCGACGTGGTCAATTCGCGCACCACCTGCGGCACATAGTACTCCGGATAGGGTGAGATCATCTCACGGAACTTCTCTGTATATTCTGCCTCTCGATCATAGTCCACCTCCCATTGCAGCTCCCTCTTGGCCACACGCACCACATTGTCAATGAAGAAACCCTGCGGGAAGACATCCCACACCTTGAGCATACCCACCAGATTATCAATATCACTCTCAATGCTCTGGGCCACGCCGGGATATTGAATTTTAATGGCCACATCCATGCCATTGGCAGCAAGAGTGGCCCTATGCACTTGGCCAATGGAGGCGGCTGCAAAGGGTTTGTCCTCGAAGCGACTCAAACGCTGACGCCATTCAGGTCCCAGCTGGGTGTTCATCACACGTTCCACCTGCCAGTCGGGCATATAGTCCGCGGCCTGCCGTACCCGCTCGAAGGCCTTGGCCAGCTGCGGCGACACCACACTTGAGTCCTGGATGCTCAGTATTTGGCCAATCTTCAGAGCAGCTCCGCGCACTTTACACAGAGTGTCCACAATGCGTTCGGCATTGGAGGGACTGAGGAGAGCCTCACGCATGCTGGTGGAACCGCCCAGGCCTAATGCACCCTTGGTCAGCTCGTTGAGGGTGCCAATGCCGAGGCCAGCAAACAGGCCGCCAAAGGAGGCCATTCTTCCCAGGCGGGATGAGGGCACCTTGCGTTGCTTGGCCACCTTGCTCAGTTCGGGCACATTAATGGGTTCTGGCTGAGCTCCTGCAATGCTGGGGGCCTCCTTCTTGGATTTGGGCTGGGCACCTGCCACAAAACGCAGGACATTGTCCACATACTGTGTGTCCTGGTCGATGAGTCCCTCGCTGGGCTTTAGAGACTCTTTAGGAGCTTCCTCTTGGGTTTTCTGGGCTTGACTCTGACTCTGACTGGTTTTGGTGGCTGGCGTACGCAGACTGACACTGCGATCCTTGTGGCGGCGCTGTAGGATCTCCTCGAACTCCTGCAGCGTTATAGAGGATATATCCAGGTTGGCAGCATCCCAATCCGGACGAACATTAGATCTACTCCCTGCAGGTGATGATGGTGATGACGATGATGTTCTCTGTGCCGAAGCAGGGGAAGCGGTGCTCCCCTCACGTTGCGACATATTCACTTGAGTCTCTAGCAGCGTACACAATCCCTTGGCCACCACGTAGCCACGCTCTCCCGTTTCCAGTACCGCCTGCTGCAGTCTCTTTAGCTCCTCGGTGGGATTCTGGCCAGTTTTGCGCAATGATTCAGCCGTGAGTGTGGCATTCTCAACGATCAGGTCTCGTATGCTCGAATTGCTCCAAAGGTGACGTCCGTGGGTGAGCTGTTCGCGCCCACATGCCTCCGCCACCAGCCGCAGGCCGCGCAGCAGCGCCGCAATATCTTGAACGGATCGCGACATTGCGTTATGTTTCTGGTTTCTGCAGGCCGCTGCGAGCGTGGGTGAAATCACTCGAAACTCAAGAGCGCCGATACCTGATGATGATGATGATAATGTCTTCGCTGAGATCAGCCTCCGCCGGCTGCTGCCCGCGGTTACGTAAATCTCGGAATGTCGTACAGCAAAATATAGTTGAGAGCGGATAAAAATGTTACGACTTCGAGGAAACGTTGCCTGCCGGTGTTGTTTTTGCCTTCTTCTTCTTTCTTGCTTCTTCTCTTTTCGTGGAAGCGGCAAAATCAGCTGTTTAGGCCGGCCAGTGATGCCACATTATTTAATTTAATTTTAATATTAATATATAAATAAAATTAATTTTATTCAATGAAAAACCAATTTCCGACCTTATAATTCAACTTCAATGTATGCTAAAAAAATATACCAATTTTATTTAATTTTTTAAGGGGTTACTTCATTAATATTGACAAAAATAGAGGTAAAAAGAATTTACAACTTTTATAAAACTAATTTGGGCTTTAAATATAGTTTATAATGTTTTAAATAAAATAAAGAAAAAACAACTTCTTAAAATATATTTTATATATTTTTTTAATACACTTTCTCGTCTCATAAACTAATATTTTAAACCTTTAATAAATAAAATACTTAATTTGACTTTTTCATAAATATTTTTATTTTATTTTGATAAAAAAAAAAATAAATAAAAAAAATCGGCCGCACTTTAAATACAACAAAAATTAGTTTGTGTTTTTTAAAAAATAATAAAATTCATAATTACGTACTTGTACACATTTCAGTAATGAATTAGTTTATACACCACAATCGTTGCATATTTGGGATAAGTTAATGTTACATATTTATATTGAAATTATTAGTTAATTTAATTAAATTAAAGCGCACTTAAGTACAGAGTGAGGGTTAACGATTTCACATCTTGGTTTTCCACGACTTTAAGCACTGTTTGCCATCAAGTCAGCATTATATTTAAAAAACCTTCTATATGGTACGCATATATACAAAATTTGTGACTAACTAGAGTTTAAGCTATACAAACAATTGCACTACAGCCACGCGACAGGCACAGGGGGTTTTTAGTTGGTTATTTTTTTCTGGAGGAGATTTCACAGACTCTTCTACTTCCTGGGCAGGCGGCCGGCACGCTCCAAGGTGGGATCCTCCAGTTCCCAGGCGGGCCTATAGCCGCCCGATTCGGCCGAATCACAGTCGCTGGCGGTGTTGCAATCACAGGTGTCGCATTGCGAGACCGGAAGACGTCGCAGATGCGGATTGGGAATTGTGTTGGAGCGATTGCCCACAGAGGTATAGCCCTTATCGTACAGGCTGCAGTAGGGCACATTGTTCATATGGATATAATGCCAGACATCGTGGTAGCTCCACTCCAGTAGCGGATTTAGACGCATCATCGGTGGCCAGTCGTTGTCCGTGGGCTGAAAAATGGTAAAGAGTGAGAGGGAAATAGTAAATAGATGAGCTTTATTCTATAATTTACGATAAAAAGGGTTTACTTCTCATTTATCGAATACAATAAAGAAATTAAAGGCATAACAAATGCTCACATTGTTGCAATTGCGACTTGTAAGCAGTTAAATGTGGTTAGATAATCAAAATAAAACCATTTCCGTATTAAAAGCTCTTATCTGTGGCCTACCAACGTGACATTTCAAAAAACAATATCAGTATGATAATTATTAAGTATAAAAAAATAGTATTTTTATGCTTCATAGAGATATGCCTTTGATTTGTGTGATTTTTGGGCCTATCTTCAGGCAGTTTAATTATTAAAAGTCATAATTAAGCCCATAATTAAGAAAGAAAGCGAAACTAACACCTCCACCTCCTACTACACCTCTCTAGAACTTCATATTCACCTGCATAGGCGCCAGATTTTGGCAATATGGATCCGTATTCCTGCTGCCCACAAACACCGCCCGGATGCGTGGCATATCCGCTGTCATATGGGTAAGAGCCTCCTTCAGCGATCCCTCGTACTCCACCAGTTTCACCCGGTAGCTGCTCACACAACGCTTCACAAAATCATCAATTTCGACAAACGAGTCACCAGACTTGATGTACAGCATAGGAATGTCACTGCTGGAGATGCCCTCCTGGCGCAGGTAACGCATCAACAGGTCCAGCAGCACGGTGCAGTCCTTGCCGCCGTTAAAGCAAAATATAAGCTCCTCCACGCCATAGATCTGGAGGGTCTGTGAGAAGAACTCAAAGGCCTGGCGTTGGCGCTCCTCGATACGCAGCCGGTCCTCGGCTTTCAACGTTCTGGAATGCTGCTGCTGTGGATGATCCTCTCCCTGGCCATCCGAGGGATTCTCTGGACACGTGCCCGACATGCTCCTCTTTTTGAGTAGAAACAACTGTGGCGATTTCTTCGGTGGAACAACAACTGCTGCTGTTGGTGTCGTCGCTGGATGGCGTTGGCATTGGTTCATTGTGCTTGTTGGGAGGTAGCGGCTGTTGTGCGGGCAGCGTGGCCGGGTCCGGGCCAGCAGAAGCAGCAACGGAGACGTCACAAGCTGTGTGTGTGGGAAAAAGTCGACAATTAATCACTGAAAACTCGACCGTATGGGAACTTTCACCCAAAATAAATCTCCAACAAAAATGCAGGAGGCCGTATGCGTGTGTGTGTGTGCTTGTGTTGGTTTTATGTAACCTTTTGAGGGGCAAAAATCAAAGTTAAAGTTTGTAATTGGCGCTGCTTCTGGCACAGCGGTCGCCGTTCAACTGACTTGGCTTATCAGCGCCAGCCGAAATTACATCACGTTCGTATTGAAGAAATAAGCGAAAAAGGCAACAACAAATAGAAAAGCAAAAAACACAACAAAAAAAGAAGCGCAACACGAAATAAAAAAAACCAACAATCACACACACACACACGTGAAAGCACGCACATGGCAACCATGGGACTCACTGGGACTCACCCAACCGCGAAGTTGCATGTGTGTATGCGTAGAGTTATTGAAACATTTAACTCGTATTTCTGCCGCCAGCGATAATTTTGTCATTCCATTATGTTATTTAGTATTCAGTGAAAATGTCTTTTGTTTTTCTCGTTTGCAACAACAAAAAATACGGGGATTTAATGATTAATGTATAATCGTTATCGAAAGTTCGCCCGGTGTCTAGCGGCCATCAGCTGTTCGCCAATCGCCTATCGATGACGCAAGCAGGTGGCGGGAAAAATACTTCACAATTATTTGAAAAAAAGTAAAAAGAAATTTTAAATCAATACATTTTGATTACAAAGATTATAATCATTTATTATTAACAAACATAAAGAAAAGCAAAAAACAAAAACATGTAATAACCAAGGAATAATAAATCTTAAGCAATGCTGAAATTTTATTTTAAGTAAAAATAGCCTTAAAATTACAGGAATTGTTAGTATTATCGTACTATTTTATTATTTATTTAATATAAAATAAACAAATAATAAATTATTGTATTAAATTAAAAGGGGAGTAGCTCTTTAAAAATAAAACATTTTCAAATAATTAACCTTGCAACTTGTTTTTTTTTTTAATTTTATTTTACTTTTAACAAATCAGTGTTATTGTTTGTTTAACAACAACAAATAGCACAATAGAAATACATTCTTCACATAAATATAGTACATATAACAAATGGGCACTGTTGGCGTTATTCTGGGCGTGTTTTTCTTTCTTTGTAAATTAATTTAGGGGTTTCACAGACGAAAAACTTAATTGGGTTATTTTTTCATATCCAATTTGCTTTTATAGCAAATAGTTTTTTAGAATAATTTTCTGTAATTTTAGTTTTGTTAACTTTTATATAATAAACCAATTAACTTTTGCATTTTAAAGGGTATCAATTGTTGGAATATCCCCATTTTCCCCCTATAAATCCCTAGACATCTGTGTTGTCCAGGACATTGTCAATGAGGCCGACGACTTTCTGGCGAAAGCGTCTATTCTGCTTGCCGCTCATCTCCTTGAGGTACGGATGCAGGCTGATCAGAAAGGAGTAGTCGGCATCGGGCGAGGGAATGGGCAAGGGAATGGCACCCGGTGGCAGTCCTCCCAGAGCTGGCGTAGCCGTTGACGGTGGCGGCGTGGACATCTTGTGCTGCTGATGATGACCACCGACGGCGGTGCTCCCTTTGAACCACTGCGTCAGATCCTGCCAGTCCATGTGGCTGCCCAGAGCGGCAGCTGGCACGGTGACCAGCGATTGATGGGCACCGATCTTGTCGGGCTGAGGATTTGCATTGGGATTGTTTGGGGGATGGGGATGTGGATGCGGCGAGGGCTGCTCCACTTTGATGGCTTGCAGGCGCAGCGGCAGACAAGTGGTGGGCAGGGCACGATGCTGCTGATCCTCCTGCTGCTGCTGATGATGCTCCTCCCGCGACTGGTTGACCAGCACCTCCTGCTCCTCCTCGGAAACCTGCACATCCAGTGGCATTTCATCCTCGCTTTCTTTGGCCTCCTCTTCCTCCTCCTCCGCCTCCTCCTCCTCGTTATTCGCCAGCTGATCTGCTGGCGGACGCAATGGGTTACCCCCACTTCCGGTTCCGGTTCCGGGCTTCCGGAGCACCATTCCAGCAGCTGTCAGGGCAGGTGCCAGCTGCTTGTGGCAGGTGTGCTTGGTGTAGGGTATAAGGAACTGCAGGTACTTGGACAGGTAGTACTTGCGCTTGCCGCGACCAGTTTGTGTGCGTGCCAGCTTCAGGGAACGCAGGAAGCTGCTGCGGATAGTGCGCCATCTCTCGCGGCAGTTTCGTACTGGAAAGTGGCATAAAATAAATACATAAATATTAATAATTTAATTTTAAAAGTTTTCCTAAAACTATTTTAAAAAAAAAAAACAAGTTGCAATTTATCTGAAAATGGCTTTCTTACTTCTTTTCTTTCATATTTTTCTTTGCAGTGTATTTGCCAAGTGCAGCAATTGCTGAAAACCTAATTGACTGCAGCAAATGCAAAATGCAAAAACAAAAAAGCAAAAGCAAAGGCTGCACGACACAGTGACATACACACACACACAAAAGAAAAATTGAGGAAAAAGCTACGTCAAAAAAATGCAGTCACAAATGCACGCACACTGCAACAAAAAAGCTTGCATCATAGACTCACACACAGAGAATACGAAATGAGCACGCAATTTGGAAGCGATTGGAGAGTTTTTTTTTTCTTTTATTTGCGGAAAGGGAAAGCTTTCCGTTATTACCCGTGTCCTTGATCTCATTGGCCACCTGCTGCCAGGCACGCTGCACCTCCTCCTTCTTGCTGTAGCCGGGATGCGTGTAATTCCACAGGCAGGGTTCGCCTTCAACGAACTGAACGAAGCGCACGTTGAAAACGGGATCGTCCTTGCGGGCCATTGCGGCCCAGCACATGCCTCTGTCTCCGGCTTACTCCTTCGTTCTCTCTCTGTAGCTATGCCGCGATCTAGCTTAATGCAGGGGCAGCGGACTTGGATCCAAGGTAAAGGGGGGGCCTGATAAAAAAATTCTTATAAAAATGCGCTGAAAAACTGCAACAAACTACTACTGCTCGCAGCGGCCGCGCAACGAAAACTGAGCGTGAAAAACCAACTGCGCGCAAATTGCAAATTGCAAATAGCAAATAGCAACAAAAGCTGCAGCGCAAACACTTTATGCTGGCACGCCACTCAGCTAGCGCACTGCAGCAGCAGCAGCAACAACAACAAGTGGTGGCAGTTTAGGAACAGGCTGTGACGACTTGTCGATATCCTGTAATAAGAAATAATACAACAAAAAAGAAAAACCTTTTAAAATTAGTGTAACTTCGAGTAAGGGAAACTTAAACTAAAAATGTCTTTCCTTCCAAAAATTTTCTTTTGAGGTAACATCAATTAATATTAAATAATTTTTAATTTATAATTAAGCCTTCAGTGTGTTATTAAATAAAATATCTAATAAATAAAGAAATAAATAGAGAAATTACTATTAATTTGATATCTAATAAAATTGCTAATTAAAGTATGCTAAAAACTGCCAGCTATAGAAATTAATTTATTTAAGTCTGTTTTTTATTTTATTAATTAAAAGGAATAAATTTTCCAATTATAAGTCCGATTATATCATTTTTAATTAATAAAAAACATTTAAATGACACAGAAATAATGTATAAGTCGGGTAAACGGGGCGTATGAGCATTTTTGCCACTTATTAAATTGCTCATACGCCCCGTTGAACCGAACGATTGTCGCATGCAGGGTATCGAGAGCAGCAAAAACAATAACAACGGCAAACACAACAGCTGCAGCAAAATGTGCAATAAAAATTGTATAAGCTATGCTATTCAAATGCAGCATTTGCAACGCGAGCTTTATTTTATGAGTGTGCTTGTGTGTTGAGTAGGCGGGCATTTTGGCGGCGATGACGTCACAGGCTGCATTTGTTGCATGCGATAGGAAGTAGGCAAGGCAAAGCCAAATGAAAAGACAAACAAAGACAAAGCCAAGAGGTTACAAAGAAAAAAAGCACTAAAATGCCTCAGATACTTTAGCTTTTCTGCTGCATTTTTTGTGTAAAATTCTTTAGCATACTTTTGGAGAGTATTCATCACCTTAAATAATAAATGCATTTTTTATTAAAAACAAATTGCAATAATTTTCTAATAGAAATATACATTTATTTGTTGGTAGAAAAATTATTACAACATTTTAAAATGATTTAAAAAATTCTACAAACAAAAAATAGGAATCTAGGAAGTTTCAGATTTAATAGGTTTTTTTATAACAATATTTTAATTAAACAAAATTTATGAATACATTATTAATGACTGTAACTGCTGCCAATATCTGGCGCATTATATTAATATTATTTTCAGAGAGTTGACCAACTTTGATATCGACTTTGGCCACATTTCGTGCCTGGCATAACAAGTATATATTTTTTTTATTCGCAATCGAAATTTATTTTTGACCTCCGAATTTACATTGGTTTGCTGATGGTACAGTGAAACCTCTAAAATTATTTTTTAAATATTTATTTGCATGAAATAAAAATTAGATGTATGTATAACTTATACTTCCATAATATTTTATATAAATTCAGGTAAAAACAAAGAATCTCGTGTAGATTAAACTGATTAGAACTTATTTTTAACAACAAATGTATTGGATTTTTATCAGCAGCTCGTAAATGTTGAATGGTTATGCCAGTTTCATTAAATCGTTTTATTATATGTGATTCAGTCTGATTGCCACGGGTACAGTATATATTGGCTATAGAATAAAGGTGTTATATTATATTATATATATGTAATATAATGTTCTATCATTTAGAATTAATAAAATTGATTTGATTTCAAAGGATGCTATGTAATTTATATTTATTCATAATTCATTTCTAAATAATTTCCAAGTGCTCATTTTTCCAGTTATTTAATTAAAATTATATGTGTCAGCTTTACTTATCTTTATCGAACTCTATTATAAAATAATTAATAAAATTTACGAGACCAATTTGTTATATAAAATACTGAATAAATTTTATAAATTAAAATTAGCCAATTTGAGCTGCAAGTGCTATCTTTTTCAGCTGGAAGTATTTCCTTTTTCAAGCCACTTCATCTATTATTATTATTATTAATTTGTTTTGTAGCTCTAGGTGTTTAATTTTTTAAATACTGTCATCCATCTTCTCCCATAAGTTTTATTCTTAATTAATTTATTTTTTAGGTATTCTTTTAATATTACTTATTTTTTATTTCCCTTCCCAATGTTCATTATTTCCATCAATTCCATGAACCGGAAGCATTCACTTATTCCAACTATTCCAGCTAACCCAGAACCGTCGCCTCTTCTTCCTATTCCTGTTTCGTTCATCATAAATATTGCCATTCGTATCGTCAAATATTTGCCCACTTTGAGTGATTTTATGAGTGCAATTTGTTAAACAATATTGCGAATTAGTTTTATTATTCAGACCCGTGATGGGATTGCGAAGATTATGGGAAAGGGGGGTTGAATGGAAAAGGTGGGTGGTGGGTTGGTTGGTTCGGTTTTCTGTTTACCTTATCAGGTAACATATGTAATTATTAAAAACCGCTTGCTGCTTGTTTGCCGGTTGTTGTTGGAATCGATCGAATCGGCAGACGAACGAGTTTTACCTCTTGACTCTTGTCAGTTGATTAATATATACTTTTTGTATATATAGTATATTGAGTACGCTCATTGCTGAAACAAGGTCGAGAATTGTAGGGAAGAGTCAGTTTGAGAGCGAGACTGGGAGAGACCAGAGATTGCGCCTAATTAGCTAGGCAAACAAATGCGATCAACGAATTTGTTTACGACTAAAAAGAAAATGGAATTTAATTAACTGAATCAATAGGAGCGACGGAGAGCAGGGCTGGCGCAGAGTTCAAACGGCGGCAGAAGAAAGGGATTTGCGGATCAGAAAAAAATATATATATATATCTGCGTAATAAGGACAGGGAGCTGAAAAAATAAATAAATACACTTGGAATATAGCTGTTAAATTTGACTTTTTAATTTAATAAATTAAAAACTAAATAAAATAAATGTACAATTACTTAGCCTATATTATATATAAAAATTATATTTTTAAAAATAAAGAAACAATTTTATAAGGATACCATTTAGTTTATATTATTTTATAATTCATCAATGATTATTTAATAAACTTATAAAGATTTATAATATTTCATTTAATTTATGAGACCAATTTATAAATTTATATTTTTCACTGCGAGCTTGTTTATACAATAAAGCTATATTAGTGATAATTTAGAATAGAAAATTAATTAATTAGTTAATCTGAAACACTGAGACATGAAACAAAAATAATAACCTAACCAGAAGTACAAAATATACTAGATATTATATATAATTAATATATATAAAATATACATATACTAAATATATAAATAAACAGTTTATGTAAGGCTGAAATGATCGATCTACCCCTATATTAATTACTCGATTTTTTGCTCCGGTGTGCGATTATCGCTGAACTGCGATGATAAGCGCTGATTAAAAGCAAACAGCGATGGCAATCGAACCTCCGCTCCTGCCTCCTCGCCCTCTCCACCTCCTCCCCTACGATTTCCATTCCTCGATTTCTCGAATTTGGGTTTCGCGGCGACGCTTCAAACCCTTTCTCATTCGCCAGTGGAGCGCGATCGCGTCAGGTTCGCGGCCGCCGGAGCTCGTCTACCGGTTCATTTAGAGGGAATGTCGTCGTCGTCGTCGTCACATCCCGGCTCGGGTTCGGGCGCCGCGCAGGCGCTGAATGGCCAGCATCCGGAACTGGCCTACGCGGACGCCGATTCCTCTGCCGGCTCTGAGGATGAGCTAGTAGCCCAGGAGGAGCAGCAGCTACCCGAACAGCGTCAGCTTTTGGGCAGAAAACTGAGTCTCAGCGAGCGAAGGAATGTAGACCTGCCGCACCTCCGGGTGGTCAATGAACGAACGCCAGAGGAGAAGCCATCGCCACCGCCGGAACGGAGCTCGCCTGTGGAGAAGAATACACCTTCACCTTCGGAGGCCTTTGCCCCGGGACTGCGACGCAATTCCATATCAATGCCATCGGGCATTAATGCCCTGGATTTAGAGGCACTGCGTCTGAGGCACCAAATGCAGCCACAGGATGCCCTCCATGAGGAGATTGTGAGTTGATTGTGATTCTTTTAATGGGTATAAGTATAGGAAAATTATCGGGATTTTATATATATATATATTTGCAATTTATTAAGAATTTATATAGAATTTGTAGTGATTTTATTAAGAACTTAGACTAAACATAGAATAAATATAGAGCAAATTTATAGGGAATTCGTAGGTAATTTATATGAATTTTATGGGGAATTTTCGAAGAAGTTATGAAGAATATGAAAGGAATATCTAAGAATTTTTAGGGAAAATATAGGGAATAATAGCTAACGATAAAGAATTTATATGAAAATTTTAATTAAATTAAATATATTTAAAGTGCATTTAAAGAAAACATTTTAAGTGAATTTATATAGAATATTAAGGAAATATAAAATACGGGAAATATCTGGAAATTATACGAAATTTATGTGGACTTTATAGGTAAATTTAAATTTAAATGAAATTAATTTAAAGTGAATTTATATGGCAAATATATTCCTAAATTAATTAAGTTTATTAAATTAATAAATTAAATGCCATATTTAATATTACAAATCACACAACTATTACGATCTCTAGAGAGTTTTAAGATCCTCTCGGATATGCTTCCTGTAAGCAGCAATTTGATTTAAAGGTCGGGTTATTCACCTACAGCTCGTGTTCCTATAAATATATATTTATATATATATACAATAATTGCAGCAAACCAGTTTCGGAGTTAAAATACAATGTGTACTTAAACGTAGCGTCTAGTCTCGCTCTCTTACAGCGAAAAATCACCAAAATATACAGATATATATGTACAAATCCGGCGTTAATTGAGCTTTAATTATAGTAAGTTTGCAAACACTCTACATGTGACAAAAAAAAAAACCCGAAATACGGTGCCATCACATGATGATGAGGATGATGTTATAGGTACACAAAAGTACCATAAATTTTAGCACATTTAATTAATTTAGTTGGATTAATAAATATAATAAATATAATACAAATAATGTAATAAATATACAAAAATAGCCTAAAGACCTCTTTAACTTTATTTTAAAAACATTTTCTAAAGCTTACAAAAGTTAAAAAAATCTTTAACAATCCCAAAACAAACCTAAACTAAATTCAAGAAAATGATTTGTTAACAAATTACGTATTCAAAGCATAGAAAATTAAAAGAGGAATGTGCAACTTCAATTTAATATTCAAATATTTTAAACTTTAAAAATTCCCCTTAAACATTCCCATTTAAACTGCTCCAAATTCGTGATTATATGTTGCTTCCGAATCATTTCAAAATTATGCATATTTATTCCAACAAAATATGTTATCATTTTAAACATCTTAATTAACTTAAATAATTTAAAACCCAAAACCACTTAAACCAAAAACGGGTTTCCTGCGAATATAATTTCTTAACAATTGTGAATAATTCCCAGAAGAGCGAAATCTTTTTAAGCTGAATTGTGATTGATTCTTACTATATACGTATACCTGTATATATAAATAAAATAGATATATTTACATATATTTATTTACATTATTCATGGGCCACCGCCTCACTCAGAATTATCGAATTCGCATCAAGTATTACGCGCGTCCAGCCACGCGTGGGAGATTCTATCTATTATTTTGTAACGCGGAATCAACATCATTACTAGACAAACATCATTGTCAGAGTGACGGCAGGTGAGCAAATTAATAAAAAAAAAAAAAAAGATGAAGTGAAAAAAAGTGTATGACTTGCGCTAATTATAGAGCTGCAAATAAGACGGCGGGCGGCCAATGCGGCGTATGTGTGATTTGGCCAAGCTGTCGCGCAAAATAACACACATACGCAGTGTGGCCTTTGACGAGAGCAGCACAAAAGTAGGCAATGGGTTAAGATTTTGTTTCTCAAAGTAACAGAAAAGAAGAACAAGAAAATTATTTTAGTTACTATTAATTATTTAGAAATTATGAATAGAAAAGGCTATTTAGATATGATGAGAAAAATAAAAAAAGGGCAACTAAAAGTCCAAGAATTGTTCAAAAAAATATAGAGTACATAGAAAATATATTAAAGTTCTTGTAAAATAAATATAAATAAATACTAAAGCTCTGATTTAGTGTTTTTTTTTTATAATTTAAAATATTTAATATTTTGCTTCATTGTTAAACATATTAAAAGAGGTTTTATTCATAAAAATTGTCAAATTTTTTGGCAAAGTTAATTTTTGTGTATTTTATATTCCAATTTGTAATTAAAATCTTTAGTAAATCATAATATAAAGCAACATTTCGATTTCTAAATTGAATTAATTTTTGCAAATTTCAAGTTAAGCTAATTTATTCATTTTAAATGTTTTTAAGCAATATTTTTCACCAGCACTTGCGAAAAGCGTTAAAGAAAAGCCACATAACCAATCGAGGGGTCAGCCGGGGGCAGCTACAATTAATTTACGACTGGCGGCTAATTCTATCACAATCACAATCTCTATCCGAATCTAAATCAAAATGATATTCCCACAGCGAGAGAGGTCTTAATGCGGCGCGCGATTATCTCTTTTTTTTATGGGGCAGCTTTTCTACTTGATTATTTTTTTGAGTGTGCGCTGTCAGCGTCGACTGAGGCAGCGAGAGCGTTGCGATTAAAACGCATAAATTGCGGCTTCAAAAACAATATTCCGGCAATAGCGATCCGGCAATTATCGACGGTTAACAGTGCGATCGCGTCAAGTGTCAGTTTCTCTCTCTGAAAAAATACCCTGGACTGTTAAAACAATATTTTCTGAGCCATAACTAATACCCTGTATAAATTTTTTTGAAGCTAAGAAAGTCTTTAATAAATAAAATATTAAGTATAAATAATATAAATCAGTGAAATCAGTGATTTATTGTACTTAAAACTTAAATATTTTTTGTGTGCTAATACGTTTTTTATAATCTGTTTCATATAAAAGAGATAATAGTTTAAAAATATATTTTAATAAATAAATAAGCTGATTATTAAGGCTATATTTTTTAAACCAAGAAATTCTAGAGTGCTTTGATTAAAAATTGTAAATGTAATTAATGTTAAAAATAACGTGACAATGTACAAACAATAATTAATATAATCTGCCAGTTGTTTGATATTTTGTAACTTAAAAATCATATAAAAAATTGCAGTCAACAATATAATTCATAAACCAGCAAAGTTGTATATTTTTTATTTAAATTAAAAAATATATATATAGATTTGTGCAGTGAAATCTATGCATTTTTTTTAAATTAATATAATTCTGCCTTAACGAGTGCTCTTTTTATTATAATTTTTACTTTTTAGTTTAAACAATTAACTGTGATATTAAAAGCCAAAGTTTATGTATAAAAAAATTATAACAACAACTAAAATTAAATAAAATAAAGCAAAGCAAAATGAGTTCCCCCAACGGCAGTCGCTTTATCCTTTCGAGTGTCCCCAAAGCTGATCCTTCGGAGTCTACCGAAAAAATCCCCCAAAATCAAAACATAGACACCGATATTATAGTGGATATCAGTGAGGATTTGGATAAGGATAAGGCAGGTACTACTTAGTGGCTATATATATATATGATATATAACGATTTGCGGTTTCTAAAGAGGCCTTGGCTCGAGTGACGCCTTTGCGCTAATTGCACTCACCTTTACCTTGTTGGCAGGTGCCAAAAGCAGACTAGAGCTCAGTTACAATTGTTTACTGTTTGCTTTATCAATTGCTAAAGGCGCTAAAATCCCTATAGTATATATAGTGAATAATATAATAATGTAAGAATTTACTGCTTTTTTTCTAGATTGTGGATGATGGGGCCTCCAGCCTGGGCACACCGACGCCGGCCACAACCACGGCATTGAATACGCCGGATAAGGCCAGCAGTTCCATCAATTTTGCCAATGCCAATGCAAGTGCCAACGATGACAGCGATGATGAGTTTGGGAATGCCAGGAGGCCAGTTCATCGGTAAGGGGATCTTAATGAATATCTAATAAAAATATAATAATTAATATATTAAACACTTTATCTTTAAATAAAATAATTCCCCAAAAACAAATTCTCAATTATCTTAATTACCAATTTAAAAAATACCATCAAATCATACTTTATATTCCTTCAACATCAAACACTTGCCGACAGGATCTTACTTGAAGCTTTGCTATTTTTTTTTTTTTTTAATTTAAAAATTCTTTAATATCTGATTCATTGGAGCAATTAGATTAATTAATGCTCTTTGCTCTGACAGTAATTTAATTGTAATGTCTCGACGGCTACTTTCTGGGGGAACGTGCTATATGTTATTTTCCCGCCACATTCCACGCCCCGTGATAAGCCCCTAGTCGGGATTTATCAGTTACAGTTATAGACGCTGCCGCCCAGTGCTAATTTTATTGTGATTTTCATTCAATCTTTATTTTTTCCCCGCCTCCACCTGGCACACAACTTGTATGGAATCGGGGAAGTGTTATAGCCACCTAACAAGCAGTGGGTTTAACACTTGATAATATAGATAAAAAAAAAAACCCCATTTAAATTTATAATTAATTATATATACATTTATTATAATATTAAGCAAATAATGCTTAATATTTAATTAAATGTATACATCATTAATATTTAATTTAATTGCGGTTTTTGTATATTTTCATTCTGTTTAAAATTTACATATATTAAATGAGGTATTTTTGTTGATAAACTAGTTTAGAAATAATAGAAAACTTCTCCGTTTTATAATTTAAAGTACATAATATTCAAGCTTTAAAATTAATTTATTTAAATTATAGTATATAAATATAAACTATTTTTTTATTATATATTTTCATATTATATTATTATTAAATATAGAATTTATTTATTGAACACTTAAAATTGCATTGAAAAATCAATGAATTAAACTAATGTTTGCTAATTCATTATTTCAATAGTTAAAATAAAAATAAAAATAATTATAATGAAATTTTAACATAAATAATTAAAATCCTTTTTATAACTTAAGATTTAACACCTATTTAAATATTAAATACAATTAAATATTGGTTGAAGCTGGTAAAATCCAGCTAAGTTCTAGGCTCGCTGTTATCAGTTTGCAATATATATTTTCTATTATTGTAAAAACTGCATAGCAACTTTAAGTAAGATTCTTTATTTTTCTAATGTTATGCTTTCTTCTTTTATATTTTGCAATTTTTAAAAATTGTTGTAAGTGTGATGAGCGTTTAAGTGACAGCTTAAGTTTATCCATGATTATGCCCCAATAACACTGACGACGATTGAAATATATATATATAAATCAATTTTTATATTATAATATTTTTAATTAAAGAAATATATTTAAATATATTATTTCTTTTACATTTAAAATATATTATAATGCTTCAATTAGATTGATTTAAAAGTAACAAATAAGGTCAATTATTGGACTTATGATTTCTTTAGAAATTATAAAATATAAATTTAAATATTAATCCAATTAACATTTTATAATTGGATTCATAATTGGGTTATGGCCATATTTAAATATGTAAAACATTTATTGTTTCAGTCAAAAGTAACCCCTTCTCCGCCCTATTAAAGCTCAAAAACCCGATATTAACAATTATTCCCTGGCCTCAACCCAGCAGATTTTTTGATCCCCTTTGATATCTCTCAGATTTCTCAAAAACAAAAAATAATTCCGTGTCATACTGATAGCGGCGACAAAAAACACACACACCACACACAACACACACGCGATCGGAGCAATTTAACTGCTTAAGGGAATTACAGACGTCGGCGGCGGGGTCTCCAATCTGATAAGTTAATTTTCGGAGGAGGTGGAGATCTGGGGCTGTATGTATCTCAGTGTCTGTATCTTTGGCTGTATCTGTGCAGCAGCATCTGTATCTGAATCCGGGAACAAGTGCGAGTGGACCTCTCCGGCTCAGTTGATGGTCGTGATTAGGCGTGATAGCACATCCCCCAGCGACGTGTAACGTGTAACCCGTTAAAGATACCAATATTACACTTCAGATACTACATATACACAACATATATATATATCGGCTATATAGGCGTGTTTACCAGCCGTGACGAGACTTATCAACTTCAGCAAATAAATCAGGCCAAGCAAGTATAAGTACCATATAATTATAGAGAGCATATATATTTCGACAGGCGCAAGGCGGGGTCTTGGCTTTCATATTTTCCTTTTTGAGTTTATTTTTGTATAAATATTATTATAGTTTTTTTTTTTAATTTTGAGATTTGCATAGCGAGGGGGCAGAAAAAATAAAGTGTGTTATGTAAACAAATCTCCGAAAGGCGGTATTCCGCTTTGATAAGAGCAGATAAGATGGCCTTAAAGCCGTTACAAGTTCAGAAGGGATTTTCTTGGATAGTTTTTAAGGTCAACTATAACTTCAAATATTATTTACAATTTTTTAAAATAATTTACCGTACATACAAACTTTTTTAATCATTTTATTCGCCCCAATAAAGATATTATTATATTATTATTTTATTTATTCGTTTAGAATTTTTTTTTTAATTTAAAATCTTTTTTTTTGTTAGAATTAAATTATATTGGAGTAAAATTTCTACAGTTTAAAGATCTTTATTACCTTTTAATATTTTTTAGGCTTTACATATTATTTAACATAATTTTTAAGCTTTAAATAAATTTGTACAATTTTTTTTTGATCAGCTGACTTTAGAAGAATATATATGTAGACACATATAGACTGCAAACCCTGCTTATCATCAAACTCATAAATGATGTTTTGTCTGTGACGCTTGTATAATTTTTATTATAAGTATGTTTATATATAACCAAAAATACAAAAAGCAAGGCAAAACTTAATTAAGTTAAATTTTTTATTTAATAAATATAATTCTGTTCTGGAAAAAGTACTTTATAGCATTTTATTTATATTTTATATTTATATTAATTTATAGTTTTCTATATTTTATATAGTCTTCTATATTTTTTAATATACTTTTAAACATTTGGTTCCCACAGCGATCGGTTTCGAAGTCGGAGACGTGCCTCGATTGCCCCTCTGCCCGCCCTGCGGCTCAACAGCAAGGAAATGTTGGCCAGCGACTTTGATAGCCACAGTTTGGCCTCCAATCAGGCCTCCATTACCAGTGTCAACTCCTTGGCCAGCTTGCTCAGGGAAAAGATGCAGGTGAGTTGGCTATATTGAGAATTTTAAAATAATTTAAAATACACTTTATATATGTACATTAAATATATATGTATTATATTCCCTATATTCCTTAGGCATTTCCCCAGCTGATCAGAAAAAAGAAGCGGGAAACCAAGGACTATAAAATTAAAATCTTTGTTATTATTATGTTTTTCATTATCATATTTTTGGTAAGTAATAATTCAGTATATAAATCAATTATAAAAGTTAACTATAAAAAATCAGGGAATTCTACACTACAAATTTTGTTTATACAAAAATTAAGTTAAAACCAACTTTAACTATTATTTACTTTATAATTTAATATAATTTTTATTTTAATTAAATTCTTTACTATTTATTTTTGATATAGTATCAAATTATTCTTTGCTAATCTTGTCTCATATCAAACATTATGTTTTGAGGCTTTAAGCTGACATTTGAGTTGCTTATCAGCTGTCTTTATTTTTTGCTGTATTTATTTCATAATGAAAAGAGCTCCCTTCCATGTCGAGAATTTATTTTTGGACATTTTAAGCCTAGGTTTTTTATTCTTAATGATAAGATTATAAACAAACAAATTCTATAAAATTAAACATAATTCCATAGATAAAAGTTATATCCCTAAATTTATTTTATTAAATAAATAAATCCCCTTTAAAAACTGCTCCTCCAGATTGGCTACGCTTATGTGGCCTACCACCAGCAGGTGCTCACCAGGAGCTACTTCCAAAAGATCAAGTTCAACTCTCACGATCGCATTCTACGGATACTGAGTCACGAGGACAAGGAGGTGATATCCGGGCAGCTGGGCGTCACTTTGGGCTTCGACACGGCACCATTTCACTGCCTGGAGGAGCAGCGTCGCTCCGATGGCAGCGTGTGCATCGAATGGAATGGCATTGCCCGGCTGCATATGAATTTCGAGGACAAGGGCGTCTTCCGGTGCTATACACTCCAGTGGCAGGCCCTCACACCGGGTCTCCTGCCCACCGATTGCTATGAACTGAAGCGGGATAATGGCCTGTGGTTTGGTGGCGGGGTGACCAAGGGACAGGAGTGGTCTCTGAGCTATGCCAACTTTGATTTTGCTCCCTACGCCTCGGGCGATAGCAAGGTGCATCAGTTTGGGAATGGTGTAAAGAGGTACTTCATCAACTCAATTGGAGTGGCCATGCAGGTGGGTGGCAGTGAATATCTTTAATCCTTTTGCATCCTAAAGCTCCCTTCTTTATCCCCTCTTCCAGGTCAATGAACGTACTCCCCTTCAGCTGGGCGTTAATCGCACAGAAAATCGCTTCTGCCTGCGGGCAGCGAATGATGAGTTCACCTTTGTGAACCGCCTGACCCCTCTGCCCCAGCTGGACTACCGCATCTGTACCACGGAGGATATGCGCAGCCTGCACATGCTGATGACCCAGCAGAGCCTGTGGGATGGGCTCAAGGAGCAGGAATTCAAAGTTCTGCATTCGCTGCTCGAGGAACCCGTGTGGCGGATACCGCATGCCGAAACCCCAGAATCCCTGAACGAATCTGCAATTTGTGATTACTCGGAAAGTGCCATTGCCATGGGTCTGGGTCACATTCTGATCAATGAGTTCTGGCAGGAGAATATTGGTGATTTTACGGTGGACAAGACAAGGTTTCCCACCATGAAGGATACCATCGATGTGCTGCATCGACGTGGCTTCAAGGTGGTGCTCACCATTCAGCCGTTTATCAGCACAGACAGTGCCAACTTCAAGGATGCAGTGCGTCGCAAGCTGCTCATCTACGAGCGGCATTCGGAGCGCAGCATTCCAGCGCTGACGCGTTATAAGAGCAGCTCCAGTGCTGGTGTCCTGGATATTACCAATAATGCCTCGGTCCCTTGGCTCCTCGAGAAACTGCAGCGCCTGAGGGATGAGTATGGAGTGCAGAGCTTCTATCTCGATCTGGGCACTGGCTACAATCTGCCGCATTACTATCAGTGTCGTCAGACTTTGGACAATCCGGATACCTATGCCAGGCTCTTCACCGAGAGCCTAGAGGGTGCCGGGCTCATGGCAGTGTCCACGGCGAGTGTGGTGCCCAAGCCTCCTACATTCCTGAGCACACCTCCAGCGAATGCCACTTGGGAGGGTCTGAGGGAGACCTTGGCCGCTGTGCTAAATTACGGGGTCATTGGTTATCCCTTCGTCCTGCCCGGCGTCATTGGCGGTGACTATTTGCTGCAGCGGCCGCTCTCCAAGATGGTTTCGTTCTATTCGCTGGGTCAGCCGCCGCTACCCGATCCGGAACTCTTCATCCGCTGGCTCCAGCTGGCCACCTTTATGCCGGCCATGCAGTTTAGTCATTTGCCATCGGAGTATCGCAATGATTTGGTCACCCGCGTGGCCCAGGAGCTGAAGGATGTGCGTCAGACGGTGGTGATAGCGCTGCTCAAGAAGTACCTTAGTCCGTCGATGAACGAGGGTTTGCCGCTGGTCCGACCCCTGTGGATGATGGATCCCCATGATCCCGCCTGTCTTATTGTCAGCGATGAGTTTTCTGTTGGCGAGGAGCTAATTGTGGCTCCCATTCTGCATGCAGGACGCGAGGAGAGGGAGGGTAAGCAACTCTGGTTTTAGTTTTATTTTTTTATTTGTTTAATTTATTATTTTTCAATTGCTTTTCCTTAGTTTATCTGCCGCAGGGCGTGTGGAAGGACGGCATCGATGGCTCCCTGCGCAAGGGCAGCCGCTGGATGCATGGCTATCGTGTGCCCAAGGATAAGATCGCCTATTTCCGAAAAATGCCGGATAATACCCGCTTCTAGGAGGCACTGCCTTCATCCATTCTCCCATGTGATATGAACGGGCGAGAGATCATCATTCCTCATTTGTATTGATTAATAAAAAAAAAAACAAAAGAATCATACATATTATGTAATATTTAAGACATTAACCCATTTTTTTTTTCTTTTTTTTTATAAGATTAGTTAAATTGCTCAGTAAAAATTTATGTACTATTTCTGTATGAGCAAAATATATTTATTAAAATAAAGAAAACTTATAAAATCTTTACAAAAAATATCTCTTTTTAATTTTTAAATTGAAATCTAAAGATGATTTTGTTGAACAATCGTAGTTAAAGTTTGTATTTATTTCTGTATGATCAAAAAATATTTATTAAAATAAAGAAAATATATAAAATGATTACAAAATTATGTTTATAGTTTTTTAATTAAAATCAAAAGATTTTCGATATATTTAGAAGATGATTTTGTTAAAAAATCGTAGTTAAAGTTTGTATTTATTTCTAAATTTTTAATATCACAAGCAGAAAAAATCAAGTAAAACCTACAATGTTTTTTCTTAAAATATATTCAAAAATCCAGAGTTGTGTAGTTTCATATAAATAATTATTTTTGCTTGTTTTATTATTTTTTTTAAATATTATTATTATTATTTAAATACTTATTACGTACACCAGGGCGTATACGTAATTTATTAAATTTTCATACGTTCAGTAAACAGTGTGACCAGAGGAGGTATACCACACAAAAACCCATAAATATAGCAGCGTCTGGTGTGTGATTGTGTGTGAGTATTGTACTTGCCGCATGTGTTTTGCTGGAAAATAACAAATAAACCAGAGATTTAACTTAAACTCGCTGACATGGAGACGGCAGCGGAAGAAGCTGTGCCCGTGACGACGCCCCCCGCTGTGCTCAGCCTGAACAACTGCCCCGGCACCACGCCCGGCCAGCCGTTGAGCAAAAACCAACTCAAGAAGCAGCGCAAATTGGCCGAATACGCGGAGCTAAGGAAGTTGCGCCGGGAACGGGAGCGCGAACGCCAGAAGCAGAAGCGCCGCGAGGCCAAGGAGCTGGGTCTGCCCATCCGTACGGGACCCTCACGCAAGGAGCTCAAGAAACGCCAGGAGACTGCCTCCGATTCCGCACTCTCAGTGGCCATTGATCTGGACTACGATGACCTGATGCACGAGCGCGACATAGCCAAGTGCGTGAAGCAATGCCTGCGCATATACACCATCAACAGACGGAGCCCACATCCCGGCAAGCTACACTTTACGGGCATTCGTAGCAATGGCCACATCCACGAATCTTTTCGCAAGAACGACGGCTGGGAGAACTGGCACGTGGAGTATCACTTTGATCGCTCGCACTTGGAGTTGTTTGAGCGTTCGAGGTTGGTTTATCTAACCTGCGAGTCGGACCAGCTGCTGGATAAGCTTCAACCGGGCACAACCTATGTAATTGGCGGCCTTGTGGATCATAATCACTGGAAGGGTCTGTGCCATCAGCGGGCCACAGAGGCGGGTCTAACCACCGCCCGGCTGCCGCTAAGCGAGCATGTGGACATGAAAACGCGCTCTGTGCTGAGTACCTATCATGGTAAATTCGACTTTAGGGGTTTTTTTTTAATTAAATTAAATATAAATGTGTTAATCGCTTCGTTTTTCTTGTAGTTTTCGAGCTGCTGAGCAAGGTGGCCGCTGGCCAGGACTGGACAACGGCCATTCTGGACACTATACCCCTGCGCAAAGGTGCCAAGGCCAAGGCACCTAAGGATAACGAGGCGGCGGCAGACAATGATAAGGAGTTTAAGCAAGAGGAACATGAAAATCAGGTGCTGAAGGAAGAGCAGGTGCAGCAGGAGGACTCTAAGGCTGAGCCAAAGCAGGACGACGAACAGTTGAAGAGCCCTGCGGAGGCATCCCCATTCCCAAGTTGACCCCCCATCGCATTTCGAGGTCTTTTTGATTTTTATTTTAGTTTCTTTTGTTGTTTTTACAAAATCACATTTAGTTTTGTTTCGCAAATTAAATTATAACTTAAAATTATAACGCAAATAATAATAGTTATAATAATAGGAAAAAAATAAACAAGAATATAATGTGTATTTACTCGATTTCATATATATATATGTATATATGTGGTAGAACGTGCAGTGATCATGGCCAGCGGCAACAAAAGTCGCCCAAGTTCTAATTTCCATTATATCTCTTTCTTTTCTCCTATGTTTTGTTTCCTTTTTCTTCTTTTTTGTGCACGTCATATGGCGAATTAAAAAAAAAAAAAGATATACATATATATATAAATAAATATATATATAGATAGCACCGAACCAGATTTTTGTTGTATTATAATTCCTTAATAATTTTTTTTGTTTTGCATTTTGCCTGCTGTTGTTGTTGTTTTTTTGGTGTTTGAATTGCTTGGATTTGGGTTCAGATTAAGTAGATTAACGCCCTTCTATATAAAGTGTGTGTGTGTGTGTAAGTCGTATATGTACATGTCGCATACTGTATCTGTTCCTTGTCGCAATTAAAAACAAAGAAATATTAAAGAAAAATACAAACTATAGTCCATAAAGTAATAGTTATTGTAATAATAATAGGATTAAGCAAATAAAGTTACGAAAAAAAAACATCAGAAAGCAGTTTTGGCTTAACTTTAAAGAGAGTAAAGTATAGTAAATTATATTGTTTAGTTCAGTTTAGCAAATTATACATTTGAAACTGATATCCACCAGGGAAACTATACATAAACCAACTCCTATGCCGCGTTCGTTCGTCTGTCCGTGTGTGTTTGTTTGTTGTATGTATGTATGTTAAGATAATAGCTTTATATATAATACGGCAAAAATCGCACCCGGATACCGATCCATAAACCAGACCAGATCCGGCTCCGTTACTTTACTTGAAGTCATCCGTTTCAAGTATCTCAAAGTCACTCTCATCGGACGAGTCCAAAGCGGTTACCATGCGTCTCTGCTGCTCCCGCTGACTCGCTTCATCCACAGTGGCGACGGCAGCTTCACCAGCAGCAGCAGCTGCCCCCGCTCCCCACTGCACCAGACCAGAGACAAGGCTGGGGAGCAGCTTGCCGCTATTGGCTAGCAAAGTCTGCGCTTGGGTTTTAACCGCAAGCGCCACAAGCTCGCCGGCAGGATCCAGCGTTGAGGAAGATCCATCGGTTAGCTGGCGCAATTGCTTGTTGCTGCGCGTCGCCGAATCGACGGTGGTGTGATCGGGGAACTGCAGCCCCTTGGACAGACTTTCCTCCGACGACGACGATGTGGTGGATAGCGAAGAGTCGCGTTTAAAGTGTCCCTTCCGGAAGTTCATATCCTCGCGGTCGGGATCGCTGTCGCTTTGCTTGGTCGTGCTGAGCTTCTCCAGCTGCTGTTGCTGCTTCTTGGACGCCAGCGGAGCCAGGTCATCGTCCTCGTCCGTAGAGTGCTCATCAATTTCGGGTATTACATCCGGTATGAGCAGCTCTGAGGGAATGTCGTCGCTACGCTCGTCATCCTCCTCATCGTTGGCATCTGTGGGTGAGCTTATGGTGGCCACATCGCTGGCCCGCTCCAGCACAAACAGATTCGTTTCGTTCACATCGGGCAGGAATTCATCATCCGCCTCGGCCTCCAAGTTGTTGTAGTTGAGCTTCTCGGACCATTGGAAGTCTGCAAGAAGAAAATTGAGGGTTTAGTTGTTTTGCATTAAAAAAAATACCAAAAGTTCATTTTGAAAATAAACTTTAAATGAATTTATTCATTTCTTACCCCGAAAGGAAATCTTTGAAATAAATTTACAGTTAACTTTTTACAGAAAAATCATTTTGAAAATTAATCAATTTTGAATAGCTTCATTTCTCTACCAAATAAATATTTTGTAAATTATTTTGAATAGATTAAATTATCTGGAAAATGAATATGAATGATTTTGTACCGAATATTCATCTTGAAATAAATTTAAAATTAAATATAAAATATTTTAGAACATATTAGTTCATCTAAGAACAAAATATTGAAATATTAAATAAGTAAATTAATATTTGTACTGAAAAATAATTATGGAAAAGCAATTAGTTAAAATATTTCATATTCGTACTGAAGGTACATAATAATTATTAAATTTCAATGATTATATTCATTCTTCTATGATATCAAGAAATCTTTTATTAATTATGGAGTATTTTTTTTGTTTTTAATCCAAACCACTTACCCTTGTGCTCAATTTTTAACAACTTAAAGTTGTACTTGGTGGAGACGACTGCCGAGACGACCAGAATGGTGAGCACCAATGTGGAGCCAGAGATGAGATGGCCAAGCACCGCAAGGGTGCCCAGGCAGCCGCTGCTGACCAAACAGAACATCATGGGGCTGCTATGACGCCAATCCTCGATCCTCTGCAGCCAGACGTTAATCTTTCCGCGCAACTCGTCCGTGGGCACAATACGGAAGCTGCAGCGCGTCCAATAAATCCAATAGCCGAGCAGTCCCAGAAATAAAACGCCCAGCGGTCGGACCCTAGAAAGCCACCAAATCGAACACACACAAACACACAAAAAAATATGTTTAGTTCTTTGAGATAATCTGGAGATGGGGGACTTTGGAGGAGGCTCCAACTGACGGGTACAAAGGCTCGGTGGCTACTGCTAACTATAAGCCCGAATCTCGATGATGTCTATTACGTTTAGGGCAATAATTAATAACAAATAAACCGGTGGCCTATCAGAGAAACATGTTCTAGCAGGAAGCAATACCCAGTTTCAGTTCATCTCCCCCAAAAAAGCTGGTCAAACCTGGTCGAGCGCGTGTGTTTTTTGTTGGTTTTTGTGATTTCCATTAAACCCCCAGAATATTTTTGCACACAGACAGTGCTTGTCAAAAGTTTAAGGCTATTTTATATTTTTTTCTTAACAAATTTGTTGTACTTTTTCTAAATAAACTCAAGACAAGCAAAACTATTAATCAAGTTAGTAACTTGCTAGTTTGTTTGTTTATTTTTAATGTGACTTATCTAAGGGCAAACTAAGGCTACTGTTTTTGTGAAAGCCTTAGTTATCGGTAGGTAAATATTATGTAACATTTTGTGCTTGCTGGTATTTATTATTATTATCACTTTTATATAAATTGTATTCCCCAATTTCACACCTATAGTTGATAGGGAAAACTGTATAAGAATCATAATTTTCTTGTATATAATAGAATCTTCTTTATAATGCCATAAACGTCTGAAACGCACTGTTTTTGATTGCCAAAAAAAAAAAACTAAATATTGCAAAATACAAGCAAATAGTAAACGATGAACAAATTCCAGACAGCTGACGGAGGCAACGACTTCCTCGCTGCTACTATATACATGTGTAGCCTCCTCTAACCATAGTATATCCAACCGATTACTCAGACCCACCACCAACTCCAGTCCCAGTCCCATGGGGAGTGATCACTGTAGTTGGCGGCAGCAGAAGCCAAAAGCAGCTGACTTATGAATTATTCAAGAGCTCCCCCCACTTGGATTCTTCTAACTAACAGGAACTGGAGAGTAATATCAGCTACGCTTTGATTTATGGCCTGGAATTGCTTTTATATTTATATTATTTTATATATTCTTATCATCAGCTGATTTTGCTATGCAGAGGAAGAAAAATAATGCGACTAATTGGGGATCTATAGTTTAATGCATTTTAATTAATATTTTAATATATATATATATAAAGAAATATATTTTAATTGTTTCCTAAAACCTTCAAGAGGTTATTTTCTTCTGGATCAAAATTTTATCCTTGAAATGAATTATCATTAAAATTTGTAATCCTAAAATTATTGCTTCCATCCTTCTACCAAAAGTTCATCTTGGAAATTAATTTAAAATAGTTTTTATTTGAAATAAAAAATCATTTTTAATAATTAAGAAGAAATGTTTCCTAAAAATGCAGTTATGTTCAGCTTTCTACAAAAAGTTCATCGTGGAAATATATTTAAAATAAATTTATTCATTGTGAACAAGTATTAAATGATTTTACACTAATAATGTTTAAAAGTTGTGGTTTTTGGTTGAAAATACTATCTATAAAATATTTTATAAAATAATAATTCATTAATTATGTAAAATTCTTAATTTTTTTTATGTGTATCATTATTTTTTGTTTTGTTTTTGTAAGTCCATATTTTTTGCCTTTTCCTATTGGTCTTTGTTTACTTTGTTATGTTTGCCTCTCGCCCTACGAAACGCGCTGACGACTTGTTTTGCTCTTGAAAAAGCGTCTAATTAATTATCTTGCTGGGGTTTTGTTGTTGTTTTATTTTATTTAATGCTGCTAATTTTCGCAGTTTGGATTTGATGTGGAATTGAGGAAGACAGTGAAAGATTTCAAGAGATCAGCGTTTTGGACACCGTTTTGCATGATCTGCTGACGATCTATGGCATTTTGCCGCAATTGAATGCATAACAGCATCATTGTTATTGTTGTCAGTTTTGTTTGCTTTGGTTGTTTATTTATTTGTTGTTGTTTTTTTTTTCTACTGATACTGAGATACTAATACAACCATGTGCACACAGACAAGTGTCAAAGCTAGAGGCTAAAATCAGCAAGCAAATATCGCACAATTGTCGCCGTTTAGATACGGAAGCGAGGAGAGAGAGATGGGCGTTACATGGTCTTATATGCACTTGTTGGATACAGTGAAGATTCCACTTGCAAGCTACAGTGATGAATAAATAAATTAAGAAATTATATGACATCCCCCTGTATTTTAAATATGTTTTTAAACAAAGTAAAGTAGTTCCTTGGGATTAAATAAAAAGCCTTTCTGGACACAATTCCCAGTTTCAACTTTGGCTTATTCACAACTTTAGTATTTTTCTTTGTTGGCTTATCAGCTGTAGAACTAAACATCAACAACCTGTTTTTGCCATCACCTATCACTTGACCCATATATTTTTTAATCTTTGCCAAAAGCCCACTCAGCTCACTCTATCACAAAGTATTTTGTTTTGTTTTCATTCAGCCATTGACGTTGTTAAGTAAAGATTTCTTGAATTTTAACAGCTTGCACAAAATGTAAAAAAAAAAACAGATGACTTCACCTCTAGTCTGTGATTTACAATGTAACTTTATGCCTGTTGGTGTTTATTACATTTTTTTATATTTTTTGTTGTAGGTAATTGGCAATGAAATTCCCTAAATACCATATACTTAATGATGCATAACTCTGTCGGTTAACCCCCAATATATCCACTATATAGACGGGATAAAGCTGCGTGCAGTTCATTCGCTGAATTTCATTTAATTCTTTTTTTGGTTAATTGCGCCACAGCACACACAACGCTTAAAATGGGGCAAAGGCGGAACGAGAGAGGGTGTGGTGTGCATGGAGTGACATTTTCATATAATATATGTATTTATATACAAAGATATATGTATATGTATATTTGTATATGTATATTAAAAGCCAGAGCCAAAATGAAGGTGTAAGCACGTACAAAAAGATCGCCGGCAGACCAACTACACCAAGGGTCAAGTCAATAGGAAAGAGTGATAAAAAAAAATTCATAAATAAAAAATTTATAAATATTTCCAAATATTTCGAATTTTATTTAAATTTATTTCTATAGTTTGCTCGTAAATTAAATAAGTATTTTAATACCTATCCTATGGACCGCTGGTGTTTTTACACACTGGCACAGGGAGCTTCATTTCGGTGCGCTTTTACATATGTGGAACACAATCTATATGTGTGCGCCGCATATACTAGGGTCCTAAAATAAAACATTGCAACTTTCAGCTCGAAATTGGCCACGCGACGGCAACGTTCTTTCTTTCTCAGTTTTTCCTTTCTTTCAGCTTTATTATAGAGTATATATAAACTGAATGATTGGTGCTTCCTAGAGCGAAATGCTTTTGGTTTTAAGTAATAACCAGAAGTCTGGGAAATAAGGCGCTCAATTAATTGAAAATGAAATATTTGCATGCTTTGGGGAAATCTTTTTAAGGTAATTATATATACACGGATATCTTTAGGTAATTAAAAGCATTTCCCCCTTGAATCCTGCCCTATGAGAACAACCTATTTTGTTTACCCTGAATTTCAGATTAAATATTAACCTTCGCATTGATAAGAAACAATGTAATTTAAAGCTTATTTTTAGTCGGTTTTGAATACAGTTTTCTAGTTCTCAGTTGGCCTGTCCTTCAATTTTAATCTAGGGTTTATTATCAAAATGAGTTATTTGTTTTTGACTCACCAGGCCATAAGGATGACTGTGACGATGGTCGCCGCTCCGCAGAGGAGCATGGTTTGCGATGGACGGGGCAGGGCTTGGAACATGTTTTCGGTGGTGCTTCTACTCCCCAGCTTAGCTCTGGTTCTTATTTATTTTTCACCTGCTTTTGTGGTGTTTTTTTCTTGTTTTGGTTTCCGCTTTTGGGGTGGCGGCGGGTTGCCTTCCGGCTTTCGATCCCTCTATGCAAGGCGACTTCCGGTTCCGTTTCCGTTTTTGGCTCGCTCTCGATTACGATTTCGTTATACGGCCCAGACAATCGAGTTACCGTTAGGCCAGGTCCTGGGATGAGCTGTGCGCATGGGCAGAGTTTTTCCTCTCTCTCACACACTGGCTCCTTATTTCGCTAACACTTTTCCTTTTTTGAAATGCGGCTGCTGCGTAGAACAAGAATTAATAAAAACAATAAATAATGGTACATATATATTACTGATGTTGTTGTCCGCTTAAATGGCAATGTACCAAAAAGAAGATGAAAAGCGAAAATAAAAATGATTTAAATGTCATGTTGTTATTCTTTTTGCTTTTGAGGGCTTGTCTCACTCACACATATACACCCCCGAGCGCGACACACACACAGTTGCACACACCTACACAGGCATTGCATTTTCAATTTTTGGCCGACGGCGTCATTGGAAAAACAATAACAATTAAAAACAAAGAGAACTGCGTTGTGCTGCATGGAAAAGTGGCATGTTATTGCGACTTTCCCCCAAGGACTTGTGAAATGATTAACAATTCTCTTGGACACTTCTGTTTTTACTTGTTTTTGTTCTACTTTTATTCTTGTCTTTTTTTCTCTTTGTGTTGTCCGTTCAGCGTACACCGGCTGCGTGCGAGCGAGAGGGCTAGAGGGCGCGTGGGAGAGTGCGCGCGCGTGAGAGGACGGGGACGACATATATAGAGCGAGATGGAGGGAAGCGCGCATGGAAAAGGTTGGAAGTTGTGATAATAACAACAAAAAATAACAAAGCCACCACAACTAACAACAACTATGGGCGAAAAAAAAGAGGCATACAAAAAAGAGGTATAAAAAGGCAAAGTTGTTTGGCCTTCGATGTCTTTTCAATTGCGTCGCAGAATATATACAACACACACACGCACGGCTCCGCTCTCACGTGTGCGTGTGTGTATGTGTCTATGTGCGAAACTTGGCGCTTCTTGTTTTTGTTTTCCTTACACCTTGTACTTGTATCATTTGGTTTTTCATTAATGCAAAAGTAAAACAAGGGGGAGAGGGCGGCTACTTCCAAGTCAAGTGAATTTCGCTAGAGTCACATTATTACACTTCAAGAAACAACGAATGTGTCCGCAGACAAGGCGATTTTTGCAGACATTACAACCCACACGCCCTCCCTCCTACCGCACACACACACTCGCGTGCACACGCACACATTACATATTTAGAACGCAATTTTTTGGGGGGAGTATGGAAGCCAAAACTGGCAACCGCAAAAGGAGCTACAAAAAAACAGACACACACTCAATCCTCCAGCACATGTTAGCAAAAAAAAAAAATAAGATAAAAAAAACAAACGAAAAACACAAACACATTTTGACCAATGGGACTTTGCATACTTTTCGCCACAGCTGGTGGTATCCACAAACGGCTTTGCTGTTAATTTTGATAATAATTTGCTTCGAGCAACTACAAACAATTTCGATCGCGCCACAAGAACAACAACGAGAAAACACAGCCGATCCGATTTCGATTTCTATATAAACAGTGTGGCCGCACGTGCAACTGAAAATTTATCTCGAATCAGTGCCGTGAATCAGTTCCAAATGTTAGAAAACATATACAATTATTATGTTTATTCAGTTTTTAATAGAATAAATTGTATTATTAATACAGTTTTAGTTTGCTAAAAATTAATCATTCGATTTTTTATATATTTTGATTAATTTTACTATCTTAACTAAAATTTAATACATTAAATTAAACATATTAACGTATATATATATTTTGATATCGGTTAACTGTCTTATTTAATGACCACATACCAAATATTTTGATAAATAAACTAACATTTTGAATATAAACATAATTTTGTATTTTATGACGATAGTCAAAAGAAAATCACAGAAAGCTGCCTTTAACGCCACACAGAGGAGGGCTCCAAGTATCGAAAAAAAAATCTTAATTTTGTTTAAATTAAAGCTTTTGATTGCTAATAATTAATTATAAGATTAGTTTATATATTTCGATTGATTTTACTATCTTTACTAAAATGTAATTCATTAAATTACATATATTTTTGTATTTTTTCCATATATTGTATATATTTTAATCCGGCTTAATTTATTTTATATAAAAGCCAGGAATGGTCCCTGTTAATACATAAATCTAATTTTTTAATTAATAAAATATTTTGTCGATAGTTGAAATAAAATCACAGAAAGTTGCCTTTAACGCCACACAGTGAAGGACTCCAAGTATCGAATAAAAAACTAAAATCTTAATTTCGTTCAAATTAATGCTTTTCTTTGCTAATAATTAATTAGAATATTAGATTATATATATCGATTGGTTTTACTATCTTAACTAATATGTAATTAATTAAATTACATTTCTTTTTGTGTTTTTTTTTTCATATATATATTATATAAATTTTAATCTTGCTTAATTTATTTTATAAAAAAGCCAGGTATGGTCCCTGTTGATAAATATAACAAAATGTTAAATTAATAAATTTTTTGACGATAGTCAAAAGAAAACCACAGAGAGCGGCATAAGACGACACTCAGAGGAAGTCTGCAAGTATCGAATAAAAAACAAAAAATTTTAATTTTGTATTAATTAAAGCTTTGATTCGCTCAAATATTCATCCAGTAGCTTATAATTAATATATTTAAATTAATATAATAAGCAGTATTCACGTAAAACCTTGAAACATTATCAAAATTTTTGAGAAATCATTAGATTAATTAAAACAAATGTTTTAAGTCATGTTTGAACACTTCGTTTAGTTAAAATACATTTAATTATAATATTATATTAATAAAAAGGCAAGAAAAACTTTAATAAAAAATAAATTATAATATCGTGATAAACGAAATAATTATAACCGATAGTACCATCCCTGTTTTCACTGCACAATTTTGCATGATTTTAATTGAATATATGAAAACAAACGGTGCTGCTTTGCAATTGAGAAGGTTTCTTGCGCCGTGAGACATTTAGGTAAAGAATATTTCATATTGTCCAGTTATATTTGTGTGTTTATTTGCTAGTTATGGTTTTGCCTCCCTTTTTGCAGTTTTGGCGCCAAATCAGTAGACTGGTCACAGTCCCATCGCTAGCGTTTTCATCTCTAATGGCAACAGGAACATAGCAAAAACATTGAAAACAAAATGTAAAAATCCCTTTTTTGTTGAGTAGATTTTAGTTTTAGTTTGGTTTCCCCATACACAACACATACGGACATATAGACTCAACACAGCCATACATTCCGAGCGATGGAGACAACGTGGTGAGTGGATATTAAGCGGTGTCTAATTGGTTTGCTCCTCAACTCACTTGGTTTCTGTTTTCCAAATCGCGCAGTCCAGCGATGTCGGAGCTGCTGTCGTTGACGATGACGATGCAGGGCGAGGCTGGAGACATCTGGCACAGCAGCACCACCAACAGCAGCAGAAGCGCCCGGACCGATCTGGGTCAGCCCTCGCTGTTCCGCCTCGACGGTCAGGTGATTCTGCCGCCTCTGGTAAGGAAGAGGGAGTGCCGGTGGGCAGTGGAGCGTAACCCGTAAGCGCAATGAATTCTCTTTTTTTCACAGATGACGAGCGCCAAGAAACGGGAGGCACAACTGGCGCGCCAGCGGGCCAAGCAGCTGGAGGAGCAGCGAAGTAATAGCAGTCGAAGCAGTCGCAGCATGGCCAGCCCGCGGAGCGGTCTGTCCCAGACGCGGACCTACATCTATGACAGCACTAGGCAGGGCCAACAGCAGCAGCAGCGGCAACGACCGCAAACCCTGGGTTTTGATGTGCCCACCATTCGGGTAAACCCACCAACGCCGCTGCTGCAGACGCAGACGCCAATGGTGCCTGTGTCGCCGGAGCGTCGCCTAAAGCTAAACAAGATCACAGAGCGGATACAGCAGTTCGAGCAGAGCGGCATTGGCGGTCATATAGGACAAATCCTGCGCTCCAGCACCAGCCCAGCGCTGGCTGAGCCGCATCTCAGGCCGCAGGAGAAGGCAGCAGCAGAGGCAGCGACCAAGCCACCACCACCACCACCCGAACCAGTGGCCTTGCAGCGTTCCAGGAGCTTCACGCTGGAGGAGCCCTCTCCGGCACTGGTTGAGAATATGCGAAGGCAAGGCTACAGTCCCAATTTCCAGCGTGAGACCATCGAGTCGCAGGCCAAACGCGTGGTCCGCCAGCCCAGTCCACCTAGTCTCAACACTAGCAATTCCCCAAGCAGTCGAAAGGAACAAGAGCGCGAGCGGGAAATCGAGCGAATGATTGAGCTGGTGATGAACAAGTACGGACTGGTGGAGGCCAGAAGGCGTGGCTGGTTGCGTCAGTATTTGCGCGGCCATCGTGAGCCCATGGATCGGCTAATGGAGTACCAGGAGGCGGAGCGTCGACGCATGCAGGCGGCCTTCGAGGAGCAGCAGCGCCTGCTTATCGAGCAACTGTGCGCCCAGTTGGAGAATCCGGACAGGAGCAGCAGCAGACAAAGCGACAGCAGCAGCAATAGCAACAACAGCAGCACCTCGTCCGCCACAACATGTTCGACCAGCCGAACTATCACCATCACTACATCCTCGCCGCGCAACTGCCATGAATTGGATGGATTCCTTGCAGCGCACGTCGCTCCACAAACTTCTGCGGCACGCAAGTGCCTCTTTAGCCCACACCCCATGTCATCCCTTGGCTATGAGTCGGAGCCCCAGCTTCTGGGTGAGAGCAGTACTGCGCCAAGTACGCCGCGCTCATTGCCGCTGAGGAACAGCAGTCTTACCAATAGCAGGCGACAGGCAACAGGATCAGCTGCTGCTGGTGCGACCACGAAATCAGCGCCAGGAAGACGCTCCCAACTGAAGGTGAACAGTCCTACAAAGTCAATGCCAGCGACCAGAGGAGCAGCGGGAGCAACTAGTGTTGGAGCTGGCGCTGGCACTGGCCGCAGAAGGAATACCACGACCACGAGTAGCCCGAAGAAGAACCTTCAGGGGAGAGTCGTCACTCCGCCAGTCCAAAAAAGAGGAGTCATAAAAAACGTGAGTTTGTATGGCACAAAAACATAGATTTTTTTTATTGTTGTTACTCACAGTCTTATCGATTTTCACTAAAAGTTCCTTACTTTGTTTTGATTTTATTGTTTATTGATGTTTTTCTTGATTAGTTGTATCAATTTTCACCAGAAATTATAATACTTTGTATTAAATTCATTATTTCTAGGTATTTTTTAATATCATATGTACATTTTTAAACTTTTTTATGAAAAAAAATCTGGATATAATTTATATTACTTACATTTGCTAAAACGATAACCATATTTTGTGCTTACATCAATATTTTCTATAAGACTTGTAAGATAAATGTGCATATTCTATAAATCAATCTCATTTTGAGAAATTTTGGTTGAAAAATTATAATTTAAATATAGTTTTCCATTTAAATGAATCAAAGGTTGCAGATTTCGATACGAATCGCTTATAGTTTTTGGTAAATCTCGATAGCTCCTCTATAACTTCTGTACTCTATCGTTTCCACTTCCTCCTAAACCCAAGCAGCGCAAGAAGCCCTAACCGATGTGCCTTAAACCTGGGACCAAATTTTAACTACTAACAAAAAAAGAAAACAAAACAAAAAAACTCAAAACCGGATGTACAAACAAACTCGAATTAATTTTCACATTCCCCCACAAATTCTTCGTTCAGAAACCGGAAACTCCACAGGGTCAGGTACAAAATCTGGATCTGGATATCGTACAGGCGGAACGCGAGTGGGCAGCCACACGGATTAATGCCGGAGTGAGGGGTTATCTGCTGCGTCGTCTCTTTAAAACGGAACAAGTCCAGCGGATTGTGCAGACCATCCGGGATACATTGATCTTTGTGTTAAATCTGCACCTGGAGACTCGTGGCAAGGATGTGGAGGCGGAGGAGCCGGGTAATCTGCGCCTCAAGGCGCGACTGCTGCAGCAGGTGAGTGAATCTTAATTTAATTTATTGATTTCTTTTAAAAATTTATTATATTTTCGTAGCTCTGCTCGGCCAGCCGCACTCTGCATCTGATCTTCTTCCAGACGAGCACCAAGGAGCGCATGGAGATCATCTCCCGGGACCGCAAGCGAAAGAGGCTCCTTGCATTGAGCCCCAAACGTCGTTGATCGAAATTACTAAGTAGGTTACGGATTCAATGAGGCCTAGAAGCCCTAAAAAAGAGGATTACATTTAAGAAGAGATCAAAAAATAGGGATTACTTTTAAGGAAACATTTTTGGCCTTATAGAGATAGTTCTTTGCAACATTGTCAGCCCGTTTCTACAAATTTTATATCTATAGCTTGCTTCTATAGATCAAGTCAAGTCATAGGAAAAAGAAATCAAGAAGAATCTAACTTTTGGTACACCAAATAAGAAGTATTTTTAATTATTAGTAAAAAAGAATTAATAAATTTATAATTAAAAATGATAATCCAACAAAAGGTCTATTTTTACTGTAAAGGTTCTTTGAATTAAATAATTTATGGAAATGTAAGCTTGATTTTGGTAAAAAATATTTGAAATGTTAATATGAAAAATATTTATTTATTATTATTGACTAAATGGCTCGGAATTATAAAAGATTTATTTGTAATAATAGCTTTTGGAATATTATTATTTTTTAATTTTGTGTTTTCGTTGGATTTTTATTATTTTCTTGTTGCATCAATGGTAATTATATTATTTGCAGACTAAATCCTTTGGGAGTTTATTAAAAATATAAATGTAAAAATAAAATAGCATTAATTTTTTAATGTTTATTACGAATTTGTTTAATTTTGTGCTTTCGTTAATTTGTTTTCTGTTTATATATTAACCCGATGAAAATTTATAGGAAATTAAAGTAAAAATGTGGGTAAGCACTCTTTTTCAGGTTTATATTAGTTTATAATTTTTTGTGATTTCATTGATTTATTTTCTTAGAAAATAAAAGTTGTAATAATACTATTTTATTTGTATTTATAAATTATAATTAGTTATTATTATTACTATTTGAAGACAAAATCCTTTGGGAATTTATAAGAAGTGTAAATGTAATATTTAGTTGACAATGCTTTTCTGATTTTTGTAATTTATATATAATTTTTTACTTTTGCATATTGAAAATATTCTATGAAAATTATTATTCTTAAAATTTAAATCTTATTCTTAATATGTTGGTAATTAAAAAAAAGTAAATATAGAATTTCTGTTAATTTGTAATCCTTCCTTTTTTATCTCTTTCATATTTAATTTACATTTTAAATTTATTTAATTATTTTTAATAATTATTAATACTTTTTTAAATTATCGTTACAGTTTGGCCACATTCCACATAATAAACAAAAAGAACCCAAATATCAGCTGCTTAGCCTTTTGCCACCAAAAAACTTTCAAAGCAGCTAAAAGCTCCTTAGTTTGCGGTAGAAAAAGCTGTGGCATTCGCAAAAACGAAACGGAGCGGACGGTGTGCGTGTTGAGAGCTAAAACGAAGAAAAACACCAAAGTCGCAAAATAAAAACATAGTTAATATGCAAAAACCGAGAGAGAGAACAGCGAGCAATTCCTAGTTAATAACACTTAATAAAATAATTGTATAACACTTCCCCGCCACGCGTCCTAATTCCTGCCTCGCAACGCTTCGCTCCCGCCGCCGGTACACACACAAACACACCTACGCACACTGTGAAGTTATATATGTATAATAACAAAATTAATGCAAATAATAAAAGCAAACGCAACAGCATTTCGTATTTCGTAACTTGTCGTTCAAGAAAACGAAAATCGACAAGAAGAAGCTAAATCGAAGGACAAACGGTGAAGAGAAAGTGAAAAACAAGAGAGGCGCAAAAATTGTTATTAAAAAGTATACAAAAACACACGCACCCATACATATACGTGGTTCTGCCAACACGCGGCGAGGCTTGATAGTGTGCGTGCATCGGCTATGTAAAAACGAAAACAAAAATAACAAATACTCGCAAGTTATTTGTTTTGTTTTTTTTTCTGTTTGTTCGACATTAACCCACACTAAACAAAATACAGGAATAATATGTCTTATACCGAATTGGAATCGGGATATCAGGATCTACGTCAGTCGGCTGCTCAGGGCAGCGCTGCCGCTGCAGCATCGCAGCAACAACATCAGCACCAGCAGCAACAACACAGTTTTCATCACCCACAGTCGCAGTCAACGTCAGCGGCGACTTCGGCAGCGGGACAGCAGCAGCGAGTCGGCTTCTATTTGGGTCAAGATGGCAACGTATGCTATACGCTTTTTTAATTATGATTTTTTACACTTGTATTCTAACCGATAACTAACCATATAACCGCCGTTAACGTTTATCGATGGTGTGTGCGGGTGTACAGCTGAGGTCGCAGTATTAGGGCCAGGGAAGGGAGCTTAAAAATGAAAGGAACTCCATAATTCTTAAAATTGCGACCTCAGCTGTGGACTTGTGCCTGTGACCCTGACTTTTTGCGGGACTTTCTGCAGCGGCAGTGCAGCTTCTCTCTCCTCTTCTTGTACTTTCTCTTGTTCTGCTGGCCAACAGCTGACTGTTCAATGTCAATGCCAAAAGCTTTTGCTCTGTCTCTCTGACTCTCTCTCACTTGCGCGGCCTCCTTAAGCTTGAGCATAATTTATATACGCCTCCCTTTCGCACTCAAAGCAGTTCAACAAATGGGCAATAGCTTTGATAAGTTCAGCGGCAGCGTAGGTGGTGTCGCCCCTGGGGGGCGTGGCAGAGGCGGGAGTCAACACAAAAACAATAACAGCAGCAGCAGTGCTCGACGTCGCGGCTGGAGCCGACGCCGCTGCCAGCCAGTAGCAGCTGAGGCGGGCGTAGCAGCGGCAGCAGCATCATCATCATCATCATCGGCTGCAGTGCAGTCAGCCGGGGCAGCGCAGTCGGCGTCGGAGCTGCAGAGCGCATCGGCAGGACGACGCTGGCTGACGCACGTAAACTCTACGCCGAATCTGGGCGGTGCGTGTCCTTATTTAACAGTCGAAAAAATAATACAAAAATTAAAGAGAATTTTATTAGTGTAAAATAATTGAAAGGTGGATTTATGGATATTCTGGATCAATATTTGTAATTTAGTTTAAAAAATTTTAGTTTAAAAATTCAAACACATAGAAGTTATTATTTTCCATGGAAATATAAAATATTACCTTGGTTTAATATTAAAAACTTAATTTTTATGTAAATTCAATACAAATATTAATTAGTAAAAAACTTTCAGTTTCTTAATGGGTTCTATACCGATATTTTCGATCATTTAATTAGAAATATTTTGTTTTTTTTTTGAATAGAAACACTTTCCTTATTTGAAATATTTTTTGTTTCAATTAAATTAAACTCTATATAAAAATATATAAACAAATATGTATGTATATTAATTATTCAAATGAATTAATATTTTCGAGACTATATTTTCGATTTATTATCATTTGTTTTATAATTTGTTAGCAAATATTTTTGTTTTTGAAGACTTGTCTAAAAACGTATGGTTTTTATGTGCTTAAAAATATTCTTAAATTTGATTCTAACACAAAAATAAATATTCAAATAGTGGACATAGTTTAGTTAGCTTTAAATTTGTTTTATAAAGAGTATCTATAGTTGTTTCCGGTGTTCGAGCTGCCTTTTATTCTATTCCTGTGCGTGCGTGGGTGCAGCTCAACCACTGCCCACAATTGTTGCTGTTGTTGTTGTATCTTATATCTTATATCTGGTATCTATTGTCCTCTTTTGTCCCCCACCCCGCCCCCGGCTGCTTTCTATTTTTACCGCCCCCGCAAATTGCAAATATATATCCAACGACCACGAACGATATCCACGATATCCAAATATCCAGAGACCGAGACAGACGTCAGCGAGTTGCTGGAGCCGCGCTCCTCATCGTTCTCCCACCCGGTGAATCTTTTATTTCTTAACGTTTGCTTGTTTTTTATAACCTTTTTAACTTGAATTTTCTTTATTTTCCGGCATTGTTTCCGTTACGTTTCGATTGTTTGCTCAATTGGCGCGTGCTAAATTTTAATTAAGTTTTGCGTTTTCGGCTTGGGCTCCTTGGCTGCATTAATTAATTACCGAGAGTTACCCCAGTTATTTGTTCAATTTGTTTGTTTGCCCGTGTCTTTTGTTTGCCTGGCTCTGGGATATATCTTTCAGATCTCCCAGATTCCCCAGTTCTTCTCCGACTTTCAAGCTGAGCGGTTCCTTGTTTGTTTTTTTTTGTACCGTTTTAGGGTAAGCTCTGGTTTTTGAGTAACACAAAACCTTAATAAACTTTGAGTTAAAATGTTTTAAAATTAAATAATTTATAGCCTATTTTATTGAGCCAATTTGTTAGTGTATTTATTTTATGGCATATACTTTTGGGGGCCTTTGAAAGCTTGACAAGTTAATGAACTGTGCGATTAAGGTGTAAATATTTGTATTTTCAAAGTGCAGTGGCCCAAAATAAACAGTTAATCTTATTGTTATAGTTATTTTAATTATCAAAAGTTTAAATCTGAAATTAAGCTGCTTAGAGAGACTTTGGTACTATGCAATACCCTGGCACCACTTATGTACTTAGAAGGGAGTCCAAATACTGGCTTACAACGATTATTTAATTTATAACACATTTTCCTAGGAAAATTTAACCGATATGCTTAGCAATTCCAGGGATATAAGTATATATGTAGTTAGGTATACTTAGGATATAGGTAACCAAGCCATAATGTTGGTTATCGAAACTATGCCCTGTTCAGTTTAAGACGGTCTTTCGTAAGCTGCAGTTAAGTTCGGATTTAATTTTCTTGCTTAAAAAAAAAAAGAATCTCTGGGAAATAATTAAACTAAAATGGGCTTAAGTCAATTGTTAAGGTGTAATTTTTGTAAATATTTGTTCAAGAAGAAGGCTAAAAATGTAAGTAAGGAAATAGGATAGTTTCAATCTTTGTAAATTTTCAAAATTCAACATTTGAAAGTGAAGCACTTGGAGTAAGCACTTGAAGTTTTAATATCTTGATCTTCCCCTTATGTGAACTTCTAGGGTTTATTATCTGTATCTGTATCTTTATATCTTTGTATCCACAAATCGTGATTCTGTTGTTCAGCTTTCTGATTTGCACCTTCAAGATCACAACTGAGAGAGAGATCGAGAGATTGCACAGGTGCTAAATGGTACAACGCTTGTTAACTCCGAGTATCTCTCTATCGGAATCGGTGTTTCTATATATAGAGAGCAATTATTTACCTGGCCAATTGGGCGCTTGGTTGGATTTTCTGCCAGATTCGCTTGCCTCTTATCAAGGGAAATTCTTATCGGGTTTATTTCGCTGCTCGGTTGCTCTTTGTTTTTTGCCTTTTAGTTAGGTGTTCTTTTGTTGTTATTGTTATTAATATTGTTGTTGTTGCTTTCATTAACACTGCTCTGCGATCGGCAGCCGGACGTGTACGCTATATAAGTTGTAGTTAAGTCGTGTCGTCAACAAATGAAAGCAACCAAGATAACAAGACGCCTTCAGTATGTCGAAACAATTACACAAAGAGAGCGATCTACTACAGTGCTCTTTCCCTATGAAATGCACTGAGAGAAAAAAGGGCATGGAAGGGCTCTATAATTTTGGAAATAGAAATTAAAATATATATTCAAGAATTTATTTATAATAATTACAATTTTAGGCTCCAGAAATGCTCACAATTTTCTCCAAGTGCTTCTCCCCCTTATCTTCTTTTTCTCTTTGTGTGTCAGCAGCTTCTCTGCCTCTTGTCCCTGCCCCCCACTCTTCTCTTTCCCCAAAGCTTTTGTCTCCAGCTCATCAGAGGAGAGATTCTCCACTCTGACATTGCGAGTGGGCGCAGACCAATTGGCGTGCGCCCTGAACACCGTTCCGTGGCGATTCCGATCCGATTCGATCCCGCGTTCTATATCATTCCGATCGCTTCTGTTCAGTTCGGTTTAGTTCAGTTGAGTTGAGTTGTTGGGTTCTGTTAGTCGTTGCTCGGAGCTCGGAGTTGCTCGGTTTTTTGCTCTTTTAAAATATTTTCCGCGGGTGTTTTTACGCGGCTTCTCGGTTCCACGGGTTAGATCATCTGTTTTTGGAGGAATTCGAGACACCGGCACGTATGTTTCCCTAGCTGTGTGTGTGTTGCCAACAAAAGCAGCTTAAATTTTTCACATATATAATTATTTATTTGGTGATATTTACTAAGCTAAATAAATAGTAACAAAGTTTCATTTAATTTTTGGATTTTGTGAGCTGAAACCTGTATGAAAATGAAGCAAATTAAAAATATATCTAATAAAAGAAGGTCTCTAAAATGCTTGAATATATTTTTAAATAAAGAAAATGTTATGAAAATATAATATTTATAAAAAACCAAAAGAAAGTCTTTTAAAAAGCTCTACAAAATACTTATAAATAGTCTTTGAAAATCTCCAAAAGTTATCTTTAAAATAAACTTTGAAAATCTCGAATAAAAAAAGTTCCCAAAAAATAATAAAAAAATTCCTTAAATCCTTTCTCCTTTGAGAAACTATACAAACACAATTAAACATTTTTAAAAACTCTTAAAAATCCTTAAAAACATCTTTAAAAATTCTTAAAAAAATCAGCACAATCCTAGCTGAGTTGGCAACACAACACACCATGGAGTGGACCTGGTTCAAGGATTGGTGGCGTCTCAAGAAGCTCCGTTCCCGCCATCAGCGGCACAAGAAAAAACTGGAGGCGGCTGCCGCTGCTGCAGCTGAAGCAGCGGCGGTGACTGCTGCCACCATACTGCCACCAGACTCGGAGCATCACCAGAGCCCAGATGGTAGTGATGCTGGTCAGGACTCTCAGCATGCCCAACGCCGGCATAGCTTGGATGGCGGCATAAACCAGAGACGTCGTGGTCGTGCTCGGGATCGTGATCGTTTGCGACGGAATCGTTTGCTGCAGCGTCAGCGAAGGAGTCAAAGTGCTGGAGTTCGTGGGCAGTTGGTGGCTGGGAATCCCCTCAGAAATCAGGATGACGATGATGATGGGGAATATGGACCCTTTAATGTCAGCGACTACGAGGATTATGGACCCGTGCATGGCAGCGATGAGGATAGCGATGATTTTTGCTTCTGCGATGTGTGTTTGAATGTAGGTCTCTTTGGTTAGCTGAATTGGTTGATTGGTAGAGGGATTGAATGATTGATTTACTTATTGATTGCTTGATTGACTGACTTAATCCCAATGAGTGGCCAGCGATCGATCACTAATTGCTTGGCTTAGTTTATGTTTTATTTTGTTCCAAGGGAAGAACAGAGTTCACTGTGACATAACTGATAAAAAAAAAGAAAAAAAAAGAGCACAAAGAAAGATCGGAGAGGAATAACTGGCTGTTACTGTCTTGCTTGAAGCCTTGTTCCTTTCCCCCAGCCTTTAAGAATGCTTAGAATACCGACAGAGCTAACAAAAAAATCCAATTATATTCATAATCCAATTTTCTCATATTTCTTAAAGGGCGACACCGATTTCGGTGATAGCAATGACGGCATGGACTCCGATACGAGCACCTCGTCCAGCAATAGCAAACAGGTGGTCGTCGGTATATGCGCCATGGCCAAGAAGACCCAATCAAAGCCCATGAAGGAGATATTGACACGACTGGGGGAGTTTGAGTTCATCAAACTGGTGACATTCGAGGAGAATGTGATATTGCGTGAGCCCGTCCAGAATTGGCCCACCTGCGACTGCCTGGTCTCGTTCCACTCGAAGGGCTTCCCGCTGGAGAAGGCCATCGAGTATGCCCAGCTGCGGAATCCCTTTGTGCTGAACAACCTGCATATGCAGTACGATATCCAGGACCGCAGGCGGGTCTATGCCATTCTGGAGAAGGAGGGCATTGAGATACCGCGCTATGCTGTACTCGATAGGGATTCGCCGGACCCAAAGCGTGAGTTGATCTAGATTCTAGAATAATATTCCTAAAAGCTAGAAATGACTATATATGTACTTCCCTTTTAGATCACGAACTCATTGAATCCGAGGACCATGTGGAGGTGAATGGCATCACCTTTAACAAGCCATTTGTGGAGAAGCCTGTCTCGGCGGAGGATCACAACATCTATATATATTATCCAACATCGGCGGGTGGCGGTAGCCAGCGTCTTTTCCGTAAGATTGGCAGCCGGAGCAGCGTTTATTCACCGGAGTCGCGGGTGCGCAAGACGGGCTCCTTCATCTATGAGGATTTTATGCCCACCGATGGTATGCAACTTGCTCTCTTTGCCCCACTTTGCTCCACATGCAGCTGTTTAAATATAAATATATCCAAATGTATCCTATATATATACCTTATCCTTTGTTCCTTCCATATCCTGTTTACCATATCCAATACTCGCTCTGGCTGTCTGTTGTTGTTATGGCTTTGGCTCAAAACTCGAAACTCAAAACACGAAACTCTTTAAGATTCACTTTAAGCCAAGACTTTATAAGGTTTAATATGCGTAACGCACCTGTCACATATCTGAGAGCGTAAAAGTTAAGCTGTCTCTCTATATACATCATTTCAAGAGATCCCAGAGAAATCACATTTGGCGCTATGCATTTTGCTGCTTATATTGTCTTTGTCCTAATCCTGCAACGAAGCATCGCTCATTGTGCCTTGTCCTGCGTCTCGCTCCGCACGCGCCGCTCATCGCCAAAGTTCACTGAATAAAATAAATTTGTATAAAAATTAAATATAAAAAAAAAACAAAAAATTAAATATAAATATAAATATAATAAATATGAAACACCCAACCGATACACAACCAGTGGCCGCCAGTCGAACGCACTGAATCCCAGCATCACCTTTACAACTTAGTATACTTTTCAGGCACCGATGTCAAGGTCTACACCGTCGGCCCGGACTATGCCCATGCGGAGGCCCGTAAGAGTCCAGCGCTGGATGGCAAGGTGGAGCGCGATAGCGAGGGCAAGGAGATTCGCTATCCGGTTATCCTCAATCACTCTGAGAAGCTCATCTCAAGGAAGGTGTGTCTGGCCTTTAAGCAAACGGTTTGCGGTTTCGATTTGCTGCGGGCCAATGGCAAGAGCTATGTCTGCGATGTGAATGGGTTTAGTTTCGTGAAGAATTCGAATAAATACTACGATGACTGTGCCAAAATCTTGGGCAATATGATTCTACGCGAGCTAACGCCAACGCTGCACATACCCTGGTCTGTGCCCTTCCAGCTGGATGATCCACCCATTGTGCCCACCACCTTTGGCAAGATGATGGAGCTGCGCTGCGTGGTGGCCGTCATTCGGCATGGCGATCGAACGCCCAAGCAAAAGATGAAGGTTGAAGTGCGTCATCCCAAGTGAGTAATCCGTAATCCTTACCAGTCTGAGGTTGTTTTATTAATAAATCTCTCTTTTTTTTTCCAGATTCTTTGAGATATTTGCCAAATACAATGGCTATAAGCTCGGTCATGTCAAGCTCAAGCGGCCCAAGCAGCTGCAGGAGATCCTGGACATTGCTCGTTTTCTGCTCAGCGAGATTCATACCAAGGCCCATGCCGAGATCGAGGAGAAGGAGAGCAAGCTGGAGCAGCTGAAGAACGTCCTGGAGATGTACGGTCACTTTTCGGGCATCAATCGCAAGGTGCAGATGAAGTATCAGCCCAAGGGCCGGCCCCGCGGGTCCAGCTCTGATGACAGTAAGTACAGGAAGCAATCAACCTCGATGACTACTAACCAATGCGAAGCCAATCTAGCAGCCGATCAGCCGGCGGAGCCATCGCTGGTCCTCATCCTCAAATGGGGCGGTGAACTGACACCTGCGGGTCGCATCCAGGCGGAGGAGCTGGGCCGCATATTTCGGTGCATGTATCCAGGCGGACAGGGAAGGGCTGACTATTCGGGTACCCAGGGATTGGGGCTCTTGAGGTGAGAGTCTTTTATTTTAGTTGGAAAATCGATTCGTTAATGTTTGAATTGACTCCTCCAGGTTGCACTCCACATTCCGGCACGATTTGAAGATCTATGCCTCGGACGAGGGTCGTGTGCAAATGACCGCCGCCGCTTTTGCCAAGGGTCTGTTGGCTTTGGAGGGTGAGCTGACGCCCATTCTTGTGCAGATGGTGAAGAGCGCCAATACCAATGGGCTGCTGGATAATGATTGTGATTCCAGCAAGTATCAGAATCTGTGAGTAGCTTTCTTGGGCTTCTTTTGGTATGGTATAGTTGGAAATATGAATTTATTAATATTTAAAATCGATGTTTTAACGCTGCTTTAACTCATCATTGTGGTTTACATATCTTTCATATCAAAAAGCGGCACAAAATTAAATTTAAAAAATATTTTTATAATATTTCGGTAAATAACAACGAAATTACTTAAAATTTGTTCAATATTCATCGATATTTTATAATTTAAATGTAATATTTTTCAATTATATCAATATTTAAACATAAAATGCTATGTTGTTTTTTTATATTTATGTTTTTTATGGTAAAATGTTGTATTTTTAAATTTTATAAATAATTTAACATTAAATACAAGATTTTTGTATATTTAAAATTGAGAAATAACAAATTTTAGAAGGCGTTCAATAAGATATAGTCAGTCATATTATTGGAATTTTCCCATCAACATGATATTAGAACATTAAAAACAATATTTTTCGATATTTCAAAATTAATGTTAATCAAACTTCAGGATGTTTCTGATGTTTCCTATTAATATGCAACCCTAAAACAATAAATTTAAATATAATAAATATATTTACATTAATATAATTCTCTAATTAATCCGATATATATATATAAATTCCCATTTCAGGGCCAAGGGTCGCCTTCACGAGCTCATGCAGAACGATCGCGAGTTCACCAAGGTGGACCGTGAGCTAATCAATCCATGCAACAGCAAATCCATCACCCAGGCTCTGGACTTTGTCAAGAATCCCGTTGACTGCTGTCACCATGTCCTGCTGCTCATCCGCGAACTGCTCCATATAATCAGCATCAAGAAGGACGATCCCAAGACCAAGGACGCTATATTGTATCATGGTGAGACCTGGGATCTCATGCGCTGTCGCTGGGAGAAGATCGAAAAGGATTTTAGTACCAAGTCGAAGCTCTTCGACATCTCCAAGATACCCGACATCTACGATTGCATCAAGTACGATCTGCAGCACAATCAGCACACGCTGCAGTACGACCAGGCCGAGGAGCTGTATATTTATGCCAAGAATCTGGCAGATATAGTGATACCGCAGGAATACGGCCTGACGCCGCAGGAGAAGCTGGCCATTGGCCAGGGCATTTGTTCGCCGCTGCTGCGCAAAATCAAGGGTGATCTGCAGCACAACATTGACGAGGTGGAGGATGAGTTTATGAATCGCTTGAATCCGCATTATAGCCACGGCGTTGCCAGTCCCCAGCGGCATGTCCGTACCCGTTTGTACTTCACCAGTGAATCGCATGTCCACTCGCTGCTCACGGTTCTTCGCTATGGCGAGCTGCTCAATGTTGTCACCGATGAGCAATGGCGTCGTGCCATGGACTACATTTCCATGGTGTCTGAGTTGAACTACATGTCCCAGATTGTCATTATGCTGTACGAGGATCCCACAAAGGATCCCACCTCCGAAGAGCGTTTCCATGTCGAGCTGCACTTCAGTCCCGGCGTTAATTGTTGCGTTCAGAAGAATCTGCCGCCGGGTCCCGGCTTCCGGCCTCACTCCCACGGCGATAATGCCAGCAATGTGAGCCTGAAGTCATCGGAGGAATCCAATCCTGCTCGGATTGAAGAGGAGAATGACTCCAACTCGGGCGAGGAGCAGAATGGCAAGAAGCGTTCGGTGAGTTGAAGGAGGACTCTTGTATTTTGTAGCTAACGGATAATGAATGTAATTTATCTTCCACAGTCTGGCAATTCGGATCGTTCTTCGCCTGCCTTTGGTTTCAATCGCCTGGAGCTGCGTTCCAAGCAGTTCAAATCAAAGCCTATACCGATTGGCTCGCATCATACGGTCAGCGGTCATGAGGCCATGGATTTGGCCAAGCGGCTCAACGAGGAGCTGGCTTCCCAGCAGCAGCAGCAGCAACAACAACAGCAGCACCAGCAACAGGGCGGACAATACAACCAGCATCAGCAACAGCTGCGACCCATCAGTCCGGACATACGGGCAGTGAGTCCCGATTGCGAGCCAAGATCCCGCAGCTTCGAGCAGCGACCTTCGCCGGGCGTTTGTGCCAAGATGCCGGGTACGTATACGTGTTTGTGTGTGTGTGGGATTGGGGTATATAACCCCTTTGATCGAGCAAAGCTTGTGCCGCGCCGCTGCCGCTGAAGCCGCCGCAGCAACTGAATGAACCGAATGATCACTCTCTCACCCAAAACCAAACCAACCAATCTTTTCCTCCTTTCCCAAGATCCCTACTCCCACGTTCCGCGTTCTCGTCTAACACACATCTTCACATCCCTTCCGATTGGCTAATCCCAACACTAGACTTGGTTTCTAACTTGTCTGTTATGATATGGCAGGGAATTCTGGGGTTCAGAGGTGTTCTACGAAGGCAGTGAGAAATCTTTACATTGATAAGGGTTTCCGATAGCATTATTGTTTTTTGAAAGAATAGTTTTTATTATATATTTTATTTATTTATAATTCCAAACCTCTAGGGCAGTAACAATTGGTTTTTTCTTTAAAAAAACCTTTATTAGTTTTAATAAAACCCTTAAAATCATATAAAGATTCAACTTTCCGCACTTCCAAGAGTCTTATAACTAAATATAATTTATAGAATGTATTTAAATAAAAAAACTAAGACTTATTTAGGGTAAGAATTTAAAGAAAAGCAACTAAAAAGAATTCTCACATTTCCCTGCCAAGTCAAATGCTTCTTCGGTTTCTATCGAAGCTCCCTGACCCGTTCTTCATCTGTTAAAAAAAAAATTGTGCATAACTTTTTCATCTTTCTATGGTTTCTTTTATATATATATATACATATAATTTTTTTTGTGGGATTCTACTATTGCATGACGTTTCCTATTGTTTTCTGTGTTTGCGTCTCACGGTTTATCCCCAAACCCGCACTCACTGCCAGCTAATAACACCTGAAAAGGGGAATAATTAAGGCAAAAATTATGAAAAAATTAACAAGTTTAGGGAAATTCCTGAAAAGAAATAAGAACCCAAAAACCCTTCACCCATTTCAAAACATGCTTTCCTTTTGTTTTCTCTCCTATTGTCACCCTGCCCCTCAATGAATATGTTAAATCTTTTTTATCAATATATAATATATATATATATAAATCTAGATAATATATATCCTTTAGCTCTCTATCTCTCTGTTTCGAATGGTAAACGAATATTGTTCAGTTGTGAATTTTCATCAAAAACTAAAAAGACTTTCCATCTCTGTATCCTGTTCTCTCGAGTTGTGCCCAACATTTTTGTTGTTTTTGGTTTTCTATTTTTTCTATTGCGAAACGATCGATGAGATGCACACAGCAAACACACACACACACACACACAAAAAAGAACACCTCACACACCACACACTATCTCTTTCGCTGCGTGTATATCTCGATCTACACTATAAAAAAAAATCAAAAGAAAAACTGAAAATCTATAAGCATCTGGCCGCGGAATCCCGTGTACTTGGCAATGCTGGTCACAATGTCTCCGCCATGAAAGAAAACACACACAGCCAACACCTGCCACGCCCCCCCAAAAAACATGCAACCACAAAAATAAATTAAGAGGCAGCTGAGCCCCAGGAAAGATTTAGAAAAACCCATTTACCCTTCTTCTCGAGAATGGTTTTTGCGCAAAGAAATCAAGAAAATCTTTGTTGGGGTCCAGCTGACTGAAGGACACACTATGTTCTATCTCCCTTTCCCAGTCACACTATCTCTCTCTTACTCTCTATATGTGCCTGTTTATCTGCCTCTCTGTCCTGTCTATATATCTCTGTTTTTGTCTTCGTGCATGATAAGCAAAAAAAAAAGAAGAAAATTTAACCAATTAAAAAAAAAGAAAAAGTCAAGAACTAAGCTTGGTTTTATGGAGTTAACTTGTCTGTGTCTGTACGTTGCTTGTTGTTGTTGTTTGCAGACCCAGACTATCCTTTTCCCCTCCTCTTTATAAACCACCCAAAAACACCACAAACAAAAATCTCACAAACAAAGCTACCACAAAGTACACAACAAATACACCACAGATTACACCAACAGCGACTCTACACAAGGACCTAACAAGGACTCGAAACCTACTTACTTTTCTGAAGCCTGGACTTGATTATTATTTCCACTTAAAAAAAAAACCGAAAGCCTCTACTAAAAAAGCCTTTGCCGCTGCTGCTTACAAGATTGCCAGCTTCAAAAATTTCAAAAAAAATGCTCTTGTTGGAAATTAGTACTTATGTTTTCTAAATTATAATAAATTATTGGAATTTATTTGAATTTTTCTGAAATTTGTTTTGCATAAAGAAATTGTTTTCTTCTTTAAAATAAATACTTCCTTACAATTTTGGCAAAAGTTATATATATATTTCTTTATGCAATTTTATATTCAAAAGCATTTTCTTCCATTCGGCTTGCCGAATGTCTTCCACCTTTTGTTTTCCCTTTTTTAATTTAATTAATTTGAATTTAATTTTGTTTTTCCTTCGTTTTCTGTCCTTTTGTTTTTTTATGTGGAAACTCTCTCTTATTACGATCTCTACTCTATCTATCTCTCTACGCGATCTTTGATCTTTTTTTAATTATCTCGGCTAATGAGTTTTCTATTTGTACACAATTACAACACATACAAACACACCGATACATCCAATACTCCGATACTCCGAAACACCGAAAATACGTGAAAATATATCAATGACTTGGACCGGAATCGAAACCATTCCCTCGTATCCCCCATATCATCGATATCGTCATGCCTTTAAATAACTATTCATCTTAATCCTGCGACAAATTTGGACATCTTGACATCTTGAACTGGACTTGGACATAATATTTAGTAACCGGCGGTGCCAGTTTTGGGGAAATAGCCCATGCCAGGGAGGGTGGGGCTCATGTCACATTGGGAAATCGGACTGCCTTCCAGATTCGGGTCACAGATAGCCTGTCATTTTTTAAGATTGACTCATCCACGAACGAACTGCCCCTGTCGGATATTGACTTCTCTTTGAATCCAGCCACACCGCAATGTGGTCCCTCGGGGCACAAGCGCCTCCATGTCCTGACCATGCGTCGCATGGAGAGCTGCGATGAAGGCGATGATCTCGAGCAACATATGCAACATATGCCGCAGATATCGCCACTGGCCACCAATGAGCGTCCTTTGAGCTGCAATTGCAGCTGCTCGACGGCGCCTCAGGCCCACTCGCACTCCAAAAGTCTGATGGACTTGGGACAGGCTGTGGCTTCTTCAGTTTCATCCCCGCCAGAAGCGGGACAGAATTCAGAGAATGCGAGCGGTGAGCCTGCCACAGAGGCAAGTGCCAGCAGTTTTGACGATGACTTTCAATTGTCTAGCTCGGCGCCAGCCATCCTGATGAGTTCTCACTTTGGCCAGCGGCCAACGACGATGGCTTCGCTGTCACCTATGGTCCATGCCACCACCTCACCCACGGCCTCTACATTGCGTTTATGTGATGATATGAACAAGGCTTCGGCATCGGCTTCAGCTACGGCTTCTGTTTCGAATAGTGCCTCTGCTCAACGCATGGCCACCAGTAGCTCCTGTGGCCAGTTATCCATGCCAGCTTCGGCTCCCGTTCTAACGGAGAATCCCTTTCGCTTTACCGTCTCACCGGCCAGCTTGGCAACGCCATCCAGCGGCTGTTTTGTAAACTGCTTTGAGCCCATCGAGGAGCAGGTAACGCCCACATTGGAAACAGATCAAGGACGATCCCAGCCAGAGCCCCAAATGGTATACAATTTGCCAACGGTGCTGGTAACAGCCACAGCGAGCAGTAGCACGGATAAAATGAAAGTAGGGACATCAACACTAACAACAACGAAGAAACAATTTGAGGGAGAAATATTTAAAAGAGATCCCATAGAAGATACAGCAAAGGTTATTTCGGACGATAGAAAAATAGATTTACAAGTTACTAAAAAAGATAAAGATATAGATATGACACTGGCAGAAGCAACTGAAACAGGAGAAACTAGACAAACGGTAACTACAACAAGTCTTCCAACAACAACAACAACAACAACAGATACAACAACAGGTACAAGAAAAGAAAAATTCACTATTACACCAATACCGACACCCACACAATCAACAAAAACAACAACAACAGCAGCAGCAGCTTTGTTTGATAATACAGCAACAATGTCTTCTAATCAACCATTTACTAACCAATTCCATTCGATCGGTCCCACCTCAACTGATGCACCACAACACCAACACAAACATCAACATCCAAATCAACACTTAACAACGCTCACAAACGGTCCACAACAACAATCATGTGTCAACACAACAACAACCACCATTATCAACACCAACACCACCACCACCACCACCACGAATACAAACACTGCCACTACCACGACCCCGTCTTGTTGTACCAATACCATCGCCACAGATAGCCAAGTTACGGTGTCGGTTTCGGCCTCGGTATCCTCGGCCAACTCTTCCACATCATCGCGGCGCCAAAGACACAGTATTGCCGGCCAGATGTCCTATATGAAAATGTTGGGTTTCGGTGGTTTTAGCAAAAAGATGGCCACCAGTGCGAATAGCCTTTTTAGCACCGCCGTCATCAGCGGCAGCTCGTCCGCCCCCAATCTACGCGACATGATACCGGTATCCTCATCCGGTAAGTACACACATCTGACTCCATATTCTATTCTCGCTCTTTTCTCTGTGTGATGTCATAATTTAGATGTAAGGAAAGGATTTTGTAGAGAATTTCCTTTGGGGAATTGTTGAAGAAAAAAAATAATCACACTTTTTGTTCTACATTCTCTGTTTTGTTTATTTTTTAAGAATTTTTCTAATAAATTTAAGAAAATGATATATCCCATTGCAGTCTTGATTTTAAATTTTAAATTTTCTTTAATTAATATTTAAATATTTTTTATATGTAAAGTATTTCAAAGAATTTTTTAAATTAATAATGATTTATTTCTGAATAATAATGATATTTGTTTTGCTTAGGATTTGGCGATGTGCCGCCCATACGACCACTGGAGACACTGCATAATGCTTTGTCGCTGCGCAAGCTAGATGGCTTCCTGCAGGATATGATCCTGGCGCAGATCTTTAAGACGCCAACAGGTTCGCCGCCGCGTGGTTTTGAGCCCACGGCCGTGGCTGCCGGCAATTTGCCGACAGTGTCGTCTCTGGCCATGACAGCGGTGGCCAAGGATGCCTTCAGCCAGGGAGGCAGTGAGTCGGGATCCAGAATTGAGGCAAATCAAGAAACGGAGGAGAAGTTCAAGCGTAAGTGCGGGCCTGTACTCTGACCTAGATGTGGATATATTTTTGTACTAATTTTCCTACTTTTCTCTGGCTGTGAATATGTATTATATATATTTTATTATATTTACTTGGATTTCTTATTAATTTTGTTTTGTTTTTTTTTTTTCCCCCATTGTTTATATTATTTTCCAGCGGATGCCACAAAGCCAAACATTTAAAGCAAATGCTGTTTTATTTGGATTTTAAATTTGTATATTTATTTTAATATTTTAATATATTTTATTTTTAAGATAAATTGTTCACAATTGAAAATTTTAATGCAACTACAATGTTTTTTTTTTAATAAATATGTTATACTTTGAATTTAATATTATTAGTTTTATTTATTTATTGGTTTAAGGAATATGTATAAATTATAAAACATTTATATTAAGATAGAATTTCTTTTTTAATTAAAAAATTTAATTTAAAAGTTCAAGGGTTCTAAATTTATTAAAATTTGTTAGCTTTTGGCTCCTGTAAACTAAGAAATAACAGCTAAACTAACATCTTAATATCCTTGAACACCCTTGATCCTTGCTCGCGTCCTTTGCAAGTGTGGCAAACGCAGCCGCCGCCGCCGCCGCCGGAATGCCTCCTGCTGGCCGCCCAAGAGCCCGATGAGTACCTCCAGGATGTGGAAATGCAGTCGCTGCAGCCCAGGTGGGTTGCAGTCCTATTTTTCTTTATAATTCTTAATTTATTTGATTTATTTTACAAATTATTTGATTGATTTATTGCCTTTTCAGCTTGGACATCACCATGGAGATCATGGAGGAGACTGCTCCCGCCTCCTTTGAGCCCATGAACCAGGACAGCCTTGAGGCGGGCGAGGAGGGAGCCGTTGGCGGGATTTTCCTCAGCGTGTGCGAGGAGCAGGGCAGTGGCAGCACCTGCCTTACCCCAGTCAGTTTCGGCATGGATCTGGATTTGAGCATGGTGGCCAACAAGGGCTCCATGACGCTCTCAATGGATGTGAGTGGATTCTATTTTGGTTCATTGTTCATTTTAAGCTTTCTTTATGGCTTTTACATTACCATTTTTACCGAATTCAAAGCTTTTATTTATGATTTAAGTGAATTTTTAATTGAAAGAATTAATTAATTAAAGATTTTCCACTTTCTAGGGCTTTGAGGACGATGAAGATGCCACTCTATCGGCGGCCACAACGCCTTCCCTGCCAGCTGACAGCTGTGAGCCTCGCCTGGAGACCTGCTACTGCTGTCCCAGCCATGCGGATGGTCCACCGGAAGTGGACACCGATGATCCACGCTATGGCTTCGCCCTGCCCGTTCGCGTCACTCAGGCATCGCCTGAGCATGGGCGTCCCTCGCCAGTGGCCCGTCGTGCCCATGATCCTGTCTCGCCGCGTATTCAGAAGCAGATCAGTCTGTTTGAGGGTGGCGGTGGAAGCAGTGGCGGAGGAGGAGTGTCGCAGGAGAAGTCCGACTCTACGGGTGGCGGTGGTGCCATGTTGCATGCTTCCATCAATCTGCCTGCGGCAGGAGCTCAGCATTTACGCCAGGATGCACGCCTGCGCAAGTTCGAGAACCTCACACAGTCCACATCCAACTCGAACTTTCCCTTCGAGAGCAACACCCTGAAGCGGGTGCCCATGCAGGCCACTGGCGGTGACTATGGCAATGTGAGCCATACCCAGAGCTGCATTAATCTCAAGAGCGGAAGTAGCGGTGTCCTGGCAGGGGGATCACCGCAGCATCAGCCAAGAGGAGGTGAAGCGGGAGGAGGAGCGGGAGCTGGAGCGGGAACTGCAGCTGGAGCTGTGGCAGCGGAACGAGAACGAGCACAGCCGTTAGCACCAGTGCCAGGCCTCTACGGACGTCTAGGCAATGCCTGTTGCTCCTTCGCCTCGGCATCGGCCTCGGCTTCAGCTTCCCCATCGCCATCGCCCTCACCCGGGGCACTGATCGTCAAGGAGCGGTTCATTGAGCCGCCCAAGCGGGGCATTGTTCGCGGCTATCATGCCAAGACACAGTCCATGGATGCCGATTTCCTGTTCAACGAGTTTCTCCTGCTGCCGGCCACGGCGCCGGCCAAATTATCATTCGATAGCTCCGATATTGATAGGGCCAGCGATGATGAGGCCAGTTGCTCCTCCGCCGCCTCGAAGAAGAGGCACTCTTAGCTTATGCCTTCAACTGCAAAATTCTCTACAAAGCACTCGTAATTCGCATTTTACACAATCCTCTTGCTGTACGTGGCGTATACGTAACGTTTCCTGCTGTTGTCGGTATTACCGTAAACTTAATCGTAAATGCTTTTACTATCGCACAGAGAACGTCGAACTCTTTAATCTTAATCAAATTTGTTGTTGTTGTTGGGCCAAGCAAATAAAAATAAAAGGCTAATCTCTATTTTTCTGTCTATAAATTAAAATTGTGTTTTATTTAAAGTACAATTGAATATTGCATTAAAATAAGTTACATTTAAATGAAATTGTTGTTCTTGATTTTAAAATATCATTTGAAGAGCTCAATGAAATATTAAAAAAATATAATTTGGCACAAAAAGTATTTATATTTGTATTTTAAATATTACTCTTAAAGGTTAAACATTTTCCCCTAGTTTTTCTTGCTTAAAATGTATGATTTTATATTTTCTATATATTTTTTTTTAATTATAAATCTAACTCGTTTATTTTAGATATAAAAAATTGCGTATAATTTTATAATTTATTTATTTATTTTATTCATTCAATTTCCCATCTTATCTAAAATCATGTTCTTCATTATACAATCTTTTTGGTCAATATCTAAACCCATTAACCGACTTCTCCCATCGTAAATGAGCTATAGTCTTCGCCTATTATGATATCAGAGCCGAGAAGAAGTCACAGCTTGGCTTGGGGGATTACTCAACTCTTGGACTCTCGTTCAGACACAATCAGACAGACGATAACAATGATGATGGTAATGGAGATCGTGGCCAAGATGATGATGATGATGATGCCATGCTAATGGCTTCGCCAAGTGAAAGTGCTGGCCAAGATCTGCCCGTTGGATAGACTGTCAATGACCGCGTCGCACCTGTTCTATGCGTTCAGCGATCGGCAATCGGCAATCGTCGAGCGGGTTTCACTTGTCAACCTCGATCCACATTTGGCCTGCTGCCATTGCAAATTCTACGCATAAATTGCGTATGCCAGGCACGTTCGTAATATATGCGAGTTATATATAGTATACATATATGCAGGTATAGGCAGAGTATGTGCATATGGCACCCACAGATAGCGACTTCGAAATGGGAGAGTCTCAGTCTGAGTCTCGGTCTTGGTCTTGGTCTGAGTAATGGCCCGCATCGCTTTGCATGCCCGATATTACACAGATTTCGCTGGAGATTAAGTTTAAGCGGGGAAAATGTGTATCTTTATTTATTTTTATTTTATATTAATATTTTAGACATATTAATATTTGAAATTGCATTTTTAATATTTTGCAGCAGCAATTTAACTAATCTAGGTTTAAGACTTTAAGTTTCTTGATTTTAATTCTGCAAAAAATATAAATTAAATCTAAACATCTTTAAAAAATATTAAATACCTTAAAAAAAAGTTTATCCAGCTTTATGCTTAATATATATAATGTGTACTATACTTTTCTACATTTTAAAGTTTATTTTTCAGCAAACGCTCCTATTTTTTTTTAGTCTGTTTGATTTTGAGTCTCAGAAATATATAAACTAAGCTTAAACTTTAAAAACAAAAACTTAACATATATAGGAAATAAATATATTGTAAATACATTTTTTATTTATTATTTTATGACTTCTTGTCAAGTCTGTTTGATTTTAAGGCTGCTAAAAGTCTTAACTAAATTAAAACTCGTATAAAAAATTAATAAAATATTACGAAAAAAGGTATATATACCCCAACTTAATTATAGATTTAAAAATTATGTACATTTTCTCCATCTCCCCCCCTATACTCTCCCCCAACAGAACCCAACTCCCATCTTAGTGGATCTAACTAATTTAATTTATTACACTTACGCCCATTTAGCAGGCTGATGTGCTTGCTTTTCACTTTGATTTTAATCACTGTAATTATAATTAGCATGTGCAGGCTACATATTAAAAAAAAAAAAAAAAAGATACTAAATGCAAACAAAACAAAATGTTTCCACTCAATTTAGTTTGTTGGTTAATTTTGTACGCACGCCGGCACCTGAACTGTAACAAGAGCAAAAGTGTGGCCGAAAGCACAGGTACTAAACTCACTCACGTGCAGACACTGGCAAAAAAAACATAGTATTTCAAATCTTTTTTCAATTAAATATAATGTAAGCTTGAGAAATAAATACAATGTCTTAGCTTAAAATCTCTTAATCTTTAAATTTAATTAAGTTAATTATTAATGACCCATTTTCCCTATATTTTCACTCAGTGTATGCAAAGTCTTGGCCATTAGCTGTGCGCTGTTTGGCATTTTGGTTGGCTTTAGCTTAGGCTTTGGCTATGGTGGCGGTGTTTACAGGTAAAAAATTACAGGTGCGGCCCAGCGTCTAGCCTCCGGGGAAAGTTCTAAGACAGGCGAGAGTGTGACCCTTATTTTGTTGTTGTTGTTGTTTATTTGTTGGCTACTGGCTTGGCCAATTTATGCTAATGTCTTCTGGCCAATATAATAAATAAAAGCGAAAATAGGTTTAGAAATTTGTGAAATTCCAGGCTAGTTCTGGTGTCATTTGGGGATTTTGTTAAATAAAAGTTTATGTTGTTGACATTTTTATATTTATTTATTAAAAAAAATTAAATTAATCAAATGAAAATCAGGAAAAATAAATATTTAAAATGTTTTAAATTTGTTGTAAATGTTTTTAAAATTTTAAAGTCTTACTTTGGCAATTTAAATTGTGTAAAAAGTTAGCTACCACTTTTTTCTTGTTAGTAGCTTTGTTTTTTTATGTAGTTAGTTTTCTTCCCTTAAAATACATAACCAAACCATGTTGCCCAGTGTTGTGTTTATCTTGAATTTAATTTTCGCTTTTTTTGGCGCTGAATATTCATCGAAACGAGCGTGGCGACGATAATTATTTGCATAATAGAAAATGCTCATGCTGGTTGGTCTTTTTTTCGTCTTTTTATTTTTGGCTGCTGGCAGAATCGAGGAGATTCGAGTCCCAAAATCGGAGATCGGAGACTTAAGCTGTTCGACAAGTTGTTCACTTTCTTTTTCACTTCAGAAATGGTTTTCTTCTTTATTTCTTTGCGGGATGATCATGGTGCTGATGATGATGATGATGGCGCTATGTAAATATTTTTCATTTTAGGAGGGCGTTGTTTATCGATTCAGAGATGTGGGTGCAGATATGGCAGAGATTCAATCAGATAAATATACAGATTATTTTATTTATTTATAAAAATTAAAGGCTTAAATATAGGGTAAACTATAAATATCTTAATAATATTTTAAAATAAATGTATTTATTTAATATAAGCTCATAATTTAATTTATATAAAATTCAGCTTCTATTTTACAAGAGATTTCTTTAAATGAATGCTTACTTTTCATCCTAATTTAACCTATTTTCTGTATATAACATATTTTTTTAGCCACATCCTCTTTGCTGATTCGTTTGATTTGGTTTTTCGAAAGGCAAACCATTAATCATGGCATTGTTTAATCTCTCACCTGAAGCTAATTACGCACCTTGGCAGCTAAGAAAGAAAAAAAAGAGCTGGGCATATGCATAGGGAGCGGCTCAAGGTATGGACATTGCAAATTACTCATACGCCCCGCATGACAAGTGAAAGAAATGCAGAAACAGAGAACGGAGATCAGTGGAGAAAGGGGGAGGAGGGAAAAAAGTCGTTAACTGGCGACGTTTTCGAATTTATTTAGCTATCTTTTCTCCCTCTGACATTGGGCCACCTTCATCTCTTTCCCTCTCTCTTTTGCTCTTGGAAATTGTGGTTTTTTTTTTATGAAAGAATTCCAAAATCCAATGGAGAGTGAAAGCAGCAGCCGAAAGCCGGCAAAATGTGCGAGTTTCGTTTGGTCTTTAACACACACAACACTCCCAAAGTTTATTGACTGTTGTGTATCTGTGCATCTGTGGGGTTTAGTATCTCTGAATTTTTGTATCTCTCTCGTGAGTGTGTGTGTGTTGAGTTTTATTTTTTGGGAGTTGAACTCGTTTCTTAGTTGCAGCTTATTTTTTTGGGAGGGAATATTGATCAGATATTTGCGTGGGCATAAGAGTATATTTACGCTACTGGTCAAAATAATAAGTACACGAGATGAAGGATTCTTTCAAGCTTTATAAAACTTTTTTTTAAATAAGCTTAATGAAAAAATGCAATTTCATTTTTGTTTTCTTTACTATATTAGATAATAACAAAATATAACAAAAGAATTTATCATTTCGAATATAAATACTGCTTCCAATTTTATGGAAAAACTACTAAACCATCACATTTTAATATAACGCCATCAAGCGGCCGTAGCCTGAACTACTGCTATATTCTTGATCACCATCAACAGAATAACCTATTTATATTTTTCCCAAAGTTTTAGCAATTTTTTTTATCGTTTTTAATGTCTTTTTTTTCATTTATTTACCACTGACTTATTTTCAAACCTGTAAAAAATAAATAATATCTTTATAAACATTCTGCTTATCATTCATTTGCCTTTCGCAATGTGAGATTGCCGCCAAAAACAAAAACAAAACAAAAATTAAAATGAAATACGAAAGACTTAGGCACAAACTTGTCGCCGCAGCAACAGCAGGTTGCAGCCTTACATAAAGCAAGTGGCAAAAAGGAAACAAAAAACCGAGAAAAATCGCTGGAAGTCTGTGGCATAAAAACAAGTGGAAAACCAGTCATGAAGTTTTGCCGGCCAGGAGTTTTTTGTTGTTATTTTTCTTTTTTTTTTTGTGCAACTGCTTGAATATTTCTCCTTTTGGCGGGTTTCTTTTGTCTGGCTTTTGGTATTTTTGTTTTTGTATTTAAGCACTTGCGTAAAATAATTTTTTTTAACAGCACTTTCGCGCCAGACTTTACTCCCCCTCTATATATATAGTATATATAATTTTTTGTAAGCTCTTTGGCCTGTCTTACTTTTGCTTTTATCTCTCTGGCTTGATTGCAAATGCCTGATGATGCTAGTTTTATGGCTATTAAAAGTTACTTTTACGGGTTTTGTTTAAAAAAATAAAATAAAGTAAAGAAGTACGGGCTTTGTTTATTTTAGTTCTTGATCTGGTTACTTATTATTTAGTTCCTGTTGGGCTTTATTTTTTTTTGCTAGCAAGTTAAAACGCTCTATTTAAGCCACTTTACTGCCAAGTAGCCGGAGCTTAGTGCGCGCCAAAAAAGCGCTCAAAAAGCATTTAATTGCACACTCAATTGCCTGGGCCGCTTCTTTTCCATTTGAATTACTGTATATATGGCCTATAATTTCGTATTATGTTGTCTTTGTTTACGGATCTTTTGGCCGCTTTGCAATGCAACCGTTACACAGGCCTTTTACGAACACTTACTTACTTGCTTACCATTTTATATTAGTTTTTTTTTTTTTTTTTTGCCACTCCAGAAATAATTAAATAAACTTACATAAGCCAGGAAAAACGCAAACAAAAAAAAAAATAAACCTTAAGCCAAAACCATAAACAGATTCTCCAGTCACGTCGCATTTTTTACCAATCCAACTTTTAGTCAAGGCAACAGCATTGAATTCTTTATTTCTTTTGTTGTTATTTTCGATGTGATTTCAATTAACATAAAGTAAACATTACAACAATAACAACAACATTAGCAATAGGGGCCCAAAGTCGAAGAACAAGTTTTCAATGTTGGCTCCCAGAAAAACTTCACTTTCAGTTGTGTGCCGAGAATCATCAACGAACAACAACTTTATTTAACAATTGCTCAGCGAATCGTGATTCGTTTTAAATGTAACATTCTTTTATAAACTAAAAGTGGAGCAGCCAGCACTTGTTTTATAAACCTATTATTGAAAGGGCTTTATAAAGTCCAGTGTAATGGCATCGGAATGCCAAATGGGTTTGTCAATGATGCATAATGCTAATGGGAATCGATCTTGACACCATGATTGTTAAATTGTTTAATTAATTAAGAGATTAAAGTGGGTAAAAGAGATGGAAATATACATCTTATATTATTTTATAGGAATTTATGAACTGTAGACCATTTTATGGCAAGTATTTCATTTTTTTGTGGCATTTTATTTTACTCAAGATATTTTATGATATTTTTTTTTATAATTTATTTTACTCAAGATATTTTATGATATTTTTTTTTATAATTTATTTTAATTAGCAAAACATTTATAATTGTAACGTTTTACTATTTTCAAAGTTTGATTTATTAGGAATTTATAAAATATAAAAACATAATAACAAATAATTTTCCCTTTTTAAAAAGACCCATTTAATTCACCAGTTTTCACTGATGTTTTCCCCCCAAGATTTATTCCCACTTCCGTTTACCTCTGCTCTCCCATAGTTTTCCCCCTGATTTTCCGATGATTTTCTACTGATTTTTCCACCTGAAAATCACTCTCAATTATTGTCGCCGCCGTGACATCAGCAAGTATTATTTTTCCCCATTTCTTTTTCTCATCTGTTTTCTTCTCGATTGAAACTGAAGTGGAAATTGAATGGCAGATGAACGGTCGACGATTGAAGATGCTGGGCGGCGAGCGGTTCAATTGGAAAGTGCGTTGAAGCTGCTGCATGCTCATTACCGTTTTACCTGTCGGCGTTTCTTTGGAGTTTTGTCGAAAAACGCAGCCCGAACAGGTTGAAAAGTGTCCGTAATCAGAGGTGGCACCTAAGGATTTTTTTAAAGAATTTTTAAAATTATTATTTATGAGAGGATATATTTATGCCCTAATTTTGGTTAGTGAAGGAATCATTATCTTGACAAGCGTGAACGTTTATAAAGTTATCCTACGCTTTCGTATTAAAATCTGTATTTATGATAAAAAAAAATGATTGCAAAAAAAAAAATTTAACAAAATTTTGAATTTCTCTAAAAATAATATAAATAAATTTATAAATTGTAAAAGGGATTAATTTGTAAACTTGTTAAAAGCGTTTTTCAAATCCAAATTAATTCTTTCCTCTTAGCTTAGTTATTAATATTATTTATTTTTTTTTTTCTTTGCTAAAGTATCTAAGCCAGTGGCGCATCACTGATCGAGCGCTGACAGCAACAACAACCAAGTGGCATTCCGCAAAGTTAAAGCTGCGCTGCGGCAGAAACTGGCAGCGGTTGAAAGCCGCGCTTCGCGATCAACTCCGCAATTCAGTTGGCAACGATCGCGCCGTCGAGCAACACGCGCCTGCGCTCACTCTCCGTCCGAAAACCCCCGCAAATAACGGTATTCCGTGTGATCACGTGAATCGATCGATTCCGAATATCATTGATCGAACACTGAAGTTTGTTGATTTTTTTTTAATGTATTGCATTTGTGTGTTTCGAAGTGAAATGGAATTTGTTGAATTTTAATTGCACGCAGCAAGCTGCCGGCAAAAAACAACAACAACAAAAAAGGCAATAACAACCAGATTTCATTCAACCTGAGATAAAAACCACAACAACAACAACAATAGCATCATCACCAGCAGGAGAAAATAGCTGATAAATAGACAATAATAATAAAACAAAGGCCACGGACGCCGCTTCAATTAGCGGTAAGTTTTGCACACGAAAGAGGTGGAGGGAAAATGTATTAAGACAGGTGAAAAGCGAGAGGGGGCAAACTACATTCAAACAATAATCATTAAATTCAAAATTATGATATTATTATCAAGCAACACGTGCATTCATGCATAAAATGCAGCTGTTCAAAGACAAGTGATATAAACTCACAGAAGACTACATTTTATCATTGTTTGTTATAAAGAATTTAGTTAGATAAATTCACTCAAAAAAAAAAACCAAAACTAATCTAATATTAGGTACAAATTGAAGGTCACTTTTCGAGGGCAGAACAATTAAAAAAAAAAAAAGACTGAGAACCGAAAAATAAATCTCCCAACAAATTTGATTACTCTCATTATTCTTCGGTATAATCGCTGTCCAAAAACTGAGTCATTTCATTATTTTTTTAGCCTTTAGGCCACAATCCTCGGAAACCCCCTCTAACCCCTGGCCTACGATCTTTAAACGATCTCTGCAGCAGCTTAACAATTCAATTCCCATCGAAATCGGGCCAAAAAAAAACAACAAACAAAAAAATACATGAAAAACGATCTTAAAACGAGTGCAGTTTCTTTTGTAAAAGTCTTGTCAATTGTTTTTTTGCGCTCTTTATTATTATTTGTTGCTATTTTTTATGTTATTTTTTCACAAAAGAAACCACTACCATAGGATATGGAAATTTATGGAGGTTAGACCAAGCTAAAAAAATTAATAATAAATAAGTAAAATGGAAAGTATTTATGAACAACCACAAGCGGAGTGGAAATTAGTTGCTTATTTTTTTTGTACTTAATTACTTTAAAGCAGTTGTTTTAATGTCCGCTCGCTGGTCAAGAGTTCATTTTTAGAATGGGTAATAAAACTCTAAGAAAAATAAACGTTTAATAAACAAAAACAAGTAAAAACAAACAATGAAATATTACTGAGTAAATTACACAAGAATTCTTTATTATTATTTTATTTTAAATTGAAAATCTACATTTTTAATTGTTTAAAAACAATTAATAAATTTTCTGGCAATTATTTTGTCGTAACCATAAATAAAAACTTATTTAATATTATATATTTTCAAATTTTAAATATTTATTTGTATGATTCTATGATGATATGAATGAGAACCTGCTTTGTTTGAAATATATTAAACATTTTTCAAACAAAGCAGATGCTCATTCATATTTTTAGAATCATACAAATAAATATTTAAAATATACTTTAAATATTTTAATAATTTCTGGCTTGTTTTTATGATCTTATAAATATTATAGAACATTATTTCATTTTTGCATCTAGAAAATTTTAAAATTCAATTGACCATTTTATAAGGTAGAAAATAGTTTTTCAATTTTCGATAGCTTTTTAATTAATATACTAATTTGAAAAATATCTTAAGGGTTCTGAACTCTTTTCAAAATATTACAAAACCTTGTTTTATTTACACAATTAAATTAAACTATTTAGTTTGTATTTTTCGTCTGATGTTTAATGTTTAATTCGAGCTTACTTATATTTTAAAGTAAAAAGACTAATTTGTGGTCTTTGTTTTTTCTTAAGGAAATATTGTAGTGTGTGTTAAGTTTTCAAAATATTTTTTTTAGCATTTTTTATATTCTTAAAAATATTCTAGAACCTTGTTTAATTTACAAATTTAACATTTATTTAATTTTTCCCCTCTCAAAACCCATTCTTTTTTTATAAATCGTATTTGTTAATTAATATTTAAAGTTGCACTGCTAATGACCACTGGTAATCCCCTCTTAATTACTCGATGGCTTAATCACCTTACAATTATGTTTTTTTTTTTTTTTGCATCATAACCCCCAATTGCCCGATGGGGCAATCCTTGATTTTGATTACGATTACGAATTAGGGTCTGGAGAGCCACCAAAATGGAAGAAGGGTAACTGCACATTTTGGAATGGAATGCCACCTATGGTCTTCTTCAGGTTACGTAATAATAATCATAAAACTAATTATGAATAAAATTAAAAATCCAGAGAGAAGTACGTGAAGTACGCCCACAGCACGCGTACTTATGCGATAATTGCAGGAAATGCAACCAAAAAAAAAAAAGGAAAACATTGCATGCAGCGAAAGTTTTTCCCTGAAGTGTGTGCATATTATAAATAATAATAATAAAATGCGAGGCGAAAACAAGAAAATTGCAAAGAGGCCAAAAAATAGTTTTCAAAAACCGCAACTGCTGCCCACTGGCTAATAATTGAAAGTGAAAGGGGGAACCCAGACGCAAACGCAGACGCAGTTAGCGGCTTGTGATTTGAGTTTTGAGATTTCAGGCGGAGGCTACACGGCTAGAAAAATGTTTAGTAGCTATTAAAAAAAAAAGTAAATAAATAGAGTAATTTAAGAGTATTTAATTATTAGTTTTAATTATTATTTATTGACTTGGCGGTTTTGGTAAATGTTTCTTAGAAGGTTCTTAGCAACATTTAGGAGAGAAATAGTTTCTTAATTATTTTGGCAGAAAATGTTGCTAGAAAATTTAACATATTAAACCAAGAAGAAGATTAAATTTAATCTTTGAGTAAAGCGTAAAAGCTATTACATCTTTCCTCCTACCTATAAATATTTATAATAAATTATTTTTTAACTTTTAATATAAATATTTATTTATATATTTTTGCTGTGTGCTTTATCTTGATATATGCCTTCATTTCCTTGCAAGTTGGTTTCGTTTCTGAATTTATTTCGTTTTCTGATTGCTCTCTGAAGATATGTGTGATTTTATTTGTATTTTTTGTTAGTTTATTTTCTTCATTTTTCTTTATTTTTTTGCCACTCTTTTGAGATATTTCATAAGCCATAAGGCCGGCCGTAAATTGGCCAGCTTAGATGCCGTTGGCAGTTACCAATATTCGATCGCTGGCCAAGTTAATGGCTGCGTGCGTTGCACTCGCAGTGCGTAAGTCCGCACTTTCCGCTCGGGTTTTCTTTTTTTTTTTTGCAATTATTTTTTCGTATGAAGTCATTTTTTGTATTTATTTATTTTTCTTTTTTTTTTTATTGTGGCAAACAAGAGCGAACGGCAAACGGCAAACGGCGACGACCTTGCCGCCTTAATTGCAAAGAAATAATAAGAGTGCGACTAAAACTGCGAATGCGTGCAACGATAGTTGTTCGAAACCAGATTAGGCAGTTGGCTGAATGTTAACCATATGCCATATGCGATATATATGTTTATATATACATAAATATATGCACAGTCCATGTGCGGCATTTGAGGCTGCCTGCCATTGCACCTGGCTATGATAATAAGCCATAATTACCAAGGCAGCGGTGAGGTGGTACATTTTTTAGGCAGAGATCAACCGAGATCAGTCACCTTTTGTGGGGATAGCTAAATGGAATGTTTATCACTCCAAAAGGAGCTGGGAATATAATTAAATTTAATTTAGAGGAATAAGTAAATAACTAATCAAGGAGAAGAGATAGAAAGGATGTATTTTAAAGGAGAGTTTAAATATTTAAAGGAAACAATCTGGGAAAATTAAAGCAAAGTAAATTAAATATTTTTTATTAAATTTATTTACTGAACATATTAAAAAGGTACGTTTTTTTGATTATTAAAATCAATTCAAGTTTCATTAGGCAACTATATAAATATATAATACATTTACTAGTATATTAGGCTTCTTTTTTAAATAAAAAATTTATTTTTTGGAATCATATGTTTGCTTTTTGAATAATTAATAATTATCAATTCAATTATACATCTTTTGTCAAAGAATACGTGTTTAAAAGATTATTTTTTAAAGCAATAATACACTTTTAAATATCATAAGGTTTTGTTTTTAATAAGATAAATATTTTCAATAATATTTTGTTTGTTTTTGACACAAATTATTCAATAAATCAAAAAAGTTTGAAGGCTACCCTAATATCAGCTCTATATAAAAACTAGTAAATTCTATATCTTCTATGTAAACCGAGTGCTAATCGAAAATAAATTGATATTTATATTTGTTTAAAGCCTTAGGGCCACGACTGATGTGTGCCAAAGATCTTAACTAACGTCTCAGAGATCTGTAAGTGTTAATGATATTGTTGTTATATTTTCTGTTATTTTTTCTATATTTAAACCACAGACAAGCGATTACCTCACAGAAATGAAATTGTTAATTGCGCGCGAAGCTCTCAGCTGGCCAAGTTGATTAATATTCGTTGAAGGCTTCACCAAAAAAAATATATATTATGATTATTTTTCACTTAAATCTCGTCGAATCAACTACAATAATAATGAGGCATGTCATTGGGCTACGAAAATCCCCCCAAAAAAAAGAAATATTGGAAAAAAACCAAAAAAATTAACAGTCGTCCACTAAATTCCATAGGAAAACAAACACACAAAAAAAGAAAAAAAAAACACGCACACACACAAAAAAGTCAAAATGATGCTGACCACAATTTTTGAAGGCTGTTGCCGCTCTTAACCCATTGTTGGCCAACATCCCCGCAAAGCAAACAAAACGTAAACAATGCAAAATTGTCACTCTTTGATCGTGTGACTTAAATACTCTGACATTTCAACCTCTGGCTGTCTGAATGCATTCCAAATGCAGCTCAGGTGTGTGTGTGTGTGCCGGCCTCAGCCTCAGCCTCAGCCACAGCCACCACTTGCAACATGATCATAATTATTCTCATTCCGATTCATTTGTCTGTCTGTCCAAATGCCTGCATAAAATTAACGCCGCCGCATGTCGATCCAAAGAAAATATAGCTGCGAGTGCGCTGGGTTAAGAGCTCTCAAGTGTAGTGGGAGGAGTGTACAGGGGATAGACTCTATAAGGAGAGCTTGGAAAAATTAGGAAAATTAAAGAAAAGATTATGTTAAAGCTAATAAAATTAAGCAGAAGCCGATGTATCTCAAATGAGAAAGAAAATCTTTGGAGCTATTTTTCCTTTAAATTTTAGATCTTTTTAATTTTAAATACTTCAATATTTGTTAGAAAATATATATTAATAATCAGATAAAAATTGTGATTTTAAAATATGATAGAAAAAATAAGTGAAATTACTTTTTATTGTTTTTCAAAGGTTTTTATTTATCATATTTAATTATTTTTTTGTTAACACTCTTTTTAATCATTTTAAAAAAATGTACAATCTAATAATTTAACCAAAAACAAGTTCTTTATTATTTTTAGTACTAAAATCCAGCTATATTTTTCGTATTCAGAACATAGGCTATATATATATATATCGTTCTTGGCCAGCAGACACATAAATTACCCCTTTAAAACGAATGACTTAGGCAGCGAACTTGCTTACTTGCTCCTATAAGCAAATGGAGCGCAAGTTGGCCATAAAAACTGTCAACAGAACACACAAACCGCCCCCAAAGATACTTTGCTCTATTTGCCATAGGATTGTTCTTAGAGATTGTTTTCTTTTAATAATGATTATGATGATGATGATAATGATGCAATGTTACAACAGAAGCAACTCAAGTGTTGCAACTGCGACCGCTGCCGTTGCAGTGTCACATTTCACAGTTATTGTTGTTGTTACTATTATTGTTGTTGCACGTGGCAGTCAGGCACGCTCTTTTGATATTTTAATTAGCTTTTTTTTTATATATATTTTTTTTTTATTTTGCCGCTCGTCTCTGTCACGAGAGGCAGGCGTTTTAATTACAGCGACGACGACATGCATCACAATATCTAATCACATAATACATATGAGCAGCTATTGCGTGGCTGGCAGGAAGCATCTTCATCAACTGTGTGTATGTGTGCTTGGGTATATATAGCCATCAGTTGGGCAGTCAATCAGTCAGACAGTCAGTCAATGTTGTGGGATTTTTCACAGACTCACAACAAAAGGCTTCCACTTCTTTTACAGGTGTCTTCTTCACTTCTCTTTTAGGTGATGCAATCGCAACGTTTGATAATTGCAAATTGATTTAAGAAGATTTTTAATGACTTTAAAGGGTTTTTATAAGTGGAAATTAAATATGATTTTTTTGGGCTTTAAATATATATATATTTTTTTATATTTTTACATATTAATATAAACAAAAAAATATAGATTTTAGTTTATATAATTAAATTAATTTAATTTGTTAAAAGTTTTTTTTTCTTGAGAATTAAAAACATAAAATATTATAAAATACCTGCTAAAATATTTATTTATATTATTTTCCAAATATTTAGTAATTTTTTCCCTCAAAATTCTCTTTAAAAAAATGCCAAAAATAAATATAAGAAACTGGTTATCCGTGGAAATGCTGCCCACAAATTTTCTTTTTCATTTGTTGTTGTTTTTCCAGTTTTCTTTTTTGTTTATTTTTGCAAAACAAAGGGCAAAGTCAAACGGAAATATGAAAATCCGGCAGCCAAGCAACAAACTAGAGAAATGGAGAAAGAGGCCTGGCAAAGGGGGGAAATGGGATGTCGATAAGTTTTCCTGAAAGTAAAAATTGCACCGGTTTGGACCAGCAGCAGCAGCAGCAGCAGCCAGCGGTCAACTCACCTGTATATATACATATATATATATATATATATCTTATACCTGCGTTCACATGCAGACCCAAAACCCAAACCAAACCCGACATCAACACTTTCACTTGACGGCTTCGGCTTTGGCATCGGCATCGGCATCCCATGTTGGCCATAATTTTTGGTGGCCAATTGATTGACGTACACCAATTTTTGCCCAACTATTTTTTAATGGTGCTCCCGATGAGGATTTCCTCATATTAACGCCGGATTGCCTTAGCCAGCGGAACCAAATAGAAACTCCCCAATATTTCGTGTACACTGTGAATGTGGATTTCCTAATTTTTGATTTGCTAATAATTATTATTTTTTTCACTATTTTGCCTAAGTGATTTGAAAGAAAAACCCTGCCAATTTTGATTAAAATTATGACAGCGGGTGTTTGGAATTTGTGTTTGCATAGCCGAGCTTGGCATGGCATGGCGTGGCTTGGCTTGGCGTTGGCTTAAATTATGCATCGAGGCCTACATTTTGGTTGTAGGTGGTTGCCACCTCCTCCTCCATACTCCAAACACATGGCAAATATTTTGTAATGCATTTTTTTGGGGGCTATAAAGTAGGTTTATTTAATAAAACGAATGGTTTAACGAATTACTCCTAAGAAGCTCCATCTCTTTCTCAACTTTCTTGGATATATCTTTAATAATCTCTTTAAATATCTCTTGGAAAACTCCTCAAAATGCATCTTTCCATCTCCTCTGTTTATCTTAATCGCTTCTTCTTTTGCGTTTCGCTATTTGCTCTACTGATTTATCGACAACTTTGAATGTTTATGTTTTTCTTCTTTTTTTTTTGCTATTTTTTTGCATTATGGTAAGTTGCTTGTGGCTGTTGCAGTTGCGGTTTTTGGTTGGGCGATTTTCGAGCGCAGTAACAGCAGCTGCCAGGCTGCCATTTGGCAATAGTGTTGGCCTATTAGAAATTACACAAAAAATCAGTAGCTAAATTTTATTTACTAAAAACGGGGTTTAAGTTTAAAAAATAAAATTTAAATAATACAATTTAAATTATATTACAAATATTAAATATTATTTGTTCCTAAGAATTACAACAACATTGAATAACAAAGGACAAAGAACACTAAACTGGAATTTATTAAATTATTTCTAGTTAAAATAAGGTTTTAAAGTCGGTAAAATAAAGAAAAATGCAAGTTTAAAATATTTATAAGTCCTTTTTATATTTATTTTCAAGATATAAAATTTTACATTTAAAAAAGGGAAATATTTTTGCATATATTAGAATATTTTGATACATTTTTTTATTTATATTAAAAACAAATTTAAGAATAAGCGCAATGTGATTTTTTAAAATATTTTCTTACCTTTTAAAAATTATTAAAAATATTTGTGGCTATATTAAAGAGTTGTACGATTTCCTAGCGCTAAGCTCACTTGGCATCTCCATCAAATGTGTGGGAATTGACTTGGAGCTGGGGATACATTTAAGGCCTTTGGATAAATAGGAATCGAAGGCATGTACTGCCTATGCTAATTGAAGAGCTGCGAGTTGGAGTGTTCAAGTGGGTCTCTTTGTGTGTGGTGTGTGTCTGGCCAATTATGCCTAATTGCTGTCAAGCCAACAGTGAAAATGAAATGGAAATGAAAAGTGCCACAAATGAGCAGCAGCCGGACTTGGGGGACTGTGGAAAGCTCTGTGTCTCTCCGAGATGATAGGATGGGGAGATGCGGAAGCGGGAACGGGAACGGGAACTGGCTGCAATTGGCGAAATGTCAACAGCAAAGATCGAGAAATACCAAAGCTAAATACCAACTTTCCTGAGCTATCCAAGAAGAGATCACTGACTCTCGAGTCGGGCCGGGGCTTTGTTTTGGTTCGTTGTTAGTTTTTTTTCATTTGCCCTAGTTTCGGTTTTTAAAGATGAAAAATTATGTAAAAAGGGAGTGATGGATTCTTAAATATCAAAAAATATGTGCCTAAAATATTATTACCATTATTATTATATTTAATAATTTCATTTGGAATGATTTTGGTTTTATTTTAAGGCATTTTCTTATATGTTTGAACTTATTTATATTTAAACAAAAAATAAGACTTTTAAAAATATTTATTTATATATTTTCTTTGGTAAATTATCTTAAAATAGTTTTTATATTAAGAATAAGCTCTTGAAAATTGCTTAAATTATAAAACAAACTTCTTGTTTTTTCATTAAAGAAACTGAAAATGTAAATGAATAATTCCTAATGAACTAGGACTCAATCATTAATAAAAGATAAAGAAAAAAAACTTATATAAAGCCTGCTGGCTAAAATATTTTCTTATATAATTACGTCAAATTAAAAAAAATCTTCTAAAGTTTGCCGAAAAATATGAAAATTTTTTATAATTAAACGCTTCGGCTAGAGCCAGTTTTTAATTTTTTGTTTGCTGGTTCTGGTCCTGTTTTTTTTTTGTTCCACTCCCCCAGATAAAAGCCAATTTGCAGCACTTGCACTTGGTAACAATTTGTGGCCATATCAGATGCCATTTTCAAGTGGTTTACCTCTAAGCGATATCGCGCATACGCCGCATGGTGCCGACACACCCAGCTTTCAAGGGTTATAAGTATACATAATACAATAAATAACTATGACTATGTCAAGAAATATGTATGTGTATAAAACTATAAAAAAAAAGATAAAAGAAAGTTGTCTAAATATTAATATTATAAACCCCCTTTTATATGGTTTTACCTTGCCTTTTTTCTTTTAATTTTCGGCTTCAGTTTCGGTTTCGGTTTCGCTTTTTGTTTAATTGCCAAACAAAGCTAAAAAAAAAAATAAGAAACATAAAACCGGCCCCGCATGAGGCAAATGTCAAGGTGTTCAATGAAAAGAACACTCGACAATGCCAGCTGGTTGACAAATGTTGATTGGTTTCAATTCTGGTTTAAATTTTGCGCTAAAGAACTACTTGAATTTCGTACATATTCTGGGCGTATTTGTCAGGCGGTGATTATGCGACGAAATTGCGGCTTAAAAGATCAATCAAACGATCAATAAATGGGGACTGGGCGATCAATAGCTGGATCAAACGAACGATTGATCGATCCAACGCCTTTCGAAAGTGTGTGAGCCAAAACAAAAGACTCAGGCAACGAACCTGCTGGCCGGTTGCCATTTTTTTTTCTATATGTTTTTCAAGTTTCTTTTATTTTTTGCTAAACCACTTTTCATGCGGAAACGTAATACACTCTAAAAAATACGTTTAAAGCAGGAAATAAGGAAATTAATTAGTATTTTGCCTTTTGAAAAACTCTGTAAAATATTGAAATAATTAAAAATAATTAAGAATAATATGAATTAATTAATAAAACATAAATAAAATACCTTTTCTATTCCATACTTTAGCTTGTCAATGAGCCAGTGAGCCAAGCAGCAATGACAGAGACCAGCAGCAATCATCAACAGCAAACCGGCGGCCGCCATTCGGCCTCACCGGCCCGCACCATCGATTCGCATGACTCCACCACTGGCAGCCTGGACACCATTGTGGATCGCAGCCTGAATCGCGAGGAGCTGCTTCAGGTGGTCACCACCATTGAGCAGAGCACAAATACAAACATGAATGGCGGCAGTCTGACCAACTCGCAAATCGGTATGCTGGAGAAGCAGCGGGAAGAGCGCGATGATCAGGATCAGGATCAACAGTCTCGACAGGATGCCCAGAGTCACATATATTCGAGTCCCGTTTACGATGAGAAGCCGCCGGCTTTGAAGCTCCTTTCCGCCGCCTTGGATTTGGATACGGAAAAGAGCAAGGCAGCTGCCGCAGCAGCAGCGGATCAGCCCAAGCTGATCTCCCATCAGGAGTTCAAGCAGCAGCTGGAGGAGGCGATGGCCACGCGCCAGCAGCAACAGCAGCTGCCCGGCAGCCAGGCGGCTACATTGACCAAGCCGAAGAGTGCCGCCAATACGCTGGATTCGCGTATAAGCCGGAAGCAGCGCTGTCCCCCGGAGTTCATCAAGTACAAGGGGGGAGCTGGTAGTGAGGGTGGAGGCAGTGCCTCCACGTCCTCGCTCTCCTCGAAGGATAGGCGGCGGCGCAAGGCCAGCAACGAGTGCTGCTCGGCCTTTCCGCTACAGATTGTGCTTGGAACACTGCAGCTCCTGCTGGCCGTTTCGCTGGTGACTCTTGGATCGCTGCTGATCGTTCGGGAGGCGGCCCTTTCGATGGCCGGTTGTGGCATCTGGACGGGGCTGACGGCCGCTGTGACGGGCTCGCTGGGCGTGGTGAGCATGCGGAAGACGCAGACGGCCTTCCTGGCCTTGAGTTTGGTGTGCATAGCCACCAGTACCCTGGCGCTGGCCATTTCCGGTGTGGGTTTATCAAGGGACCTCAACCGGATGGCGGAGCAGAAGGGCAACGATGAAAAGGTGAGTTTGGAGAGGGTTTAAATCTAGAATAGAATCTCTTTAATTTGGCTTTTCTTTTTAAATCCTTAGTTCGAACTTATAACCACCAACAGCGAGGTGTCCGCCGCCTGTGGGCTGATCTTTGCCCTTTTCCTGCACTTTGTGGTTAGCATTGTGTCCGTGTATAGATGCGCCCTGCAGATTTGCACAAAGTGAGTACTTTTAAAAAATGTATTTTATTATAAAAAATATGAATCTTGAAGTTTAAATTGCGCCTTCTGTCCAATAAATCGATTTAACGATAGGTAAAAGTTTCCATTTTATTGGATTCACGGTATATTTAATCGGTATTTGCGGTTAAGTTTGGTATATTTTGCCTTGGCCTCGCCTGGGCTTGGTATACTTGCACACTGGCGCCGCGGTCACACCCGATGGGAAAAATATTCCAAAAAAAAAAACAACAAAAAACAATTGTTTAATGTTTTTAAGTTGTGTAAATAATAGTGATAAGGAGACAGCTGTCTGTGTTAGTAACCCAAGAGCAGCAGCCGTGAGTGTGTGAAAGTGAGGCAGCAACTATAAAAGCTTGGAGGACGTGGGCGCAGCGGAACAGAAGGAGGAAATTCGCCAGCGAAGAAGCAACAGCAGAGCGAGCGAGCGAGAGAGAGAGCGAGTGGGAGTATAGCGGAAGTGATAAAGCAAAGAGAAGAGCTGTGTGTGGAAGAGAGAGAGGAAGAGCCAAAGGAAAGTGGGCGAGAGCAAAGAGAAAGCCAAGAGGAGAGGAGGAGAGGCAACAGCGGCGGCGGCGGCAAAGTGGAGGCGTCGCTGGAGGCGGAGCAGCCACAAGACGCCAACAGCGATTGGAGTCATGCCGCTGGCCGATTCCCAAAAGGATCTCCGCCAGCAGCAGCAGGAGGTGTTACAGCAGACTGGCAACCATGAGAACCACGAGATGCTTCAGCAACAGCAGCAGCAGCAGCAACGCAGCGCCATGGGCCTGCAGCTGCGCCAGCGCCTGCAGATCACCTCATCCGGCTGCAGCAGTCTGGCGGTCACGCCCATGGAGCATACGCCCACCGAGGACGATGAGAGCGGGGCCGGTAGCAGCGGCAACAACAATAATGGTGCTGTGACCACGGTGACATCATCGCAGCGCCGGCAACAACAGGTGCAGCAATCCGCTTTGCAGGCGGCACTAGAACAGCACCACATCTCGCCCAAGCAGAAGGGGCAGCGGGACAGCAGTCACGCCCAAAATCGGACACTCTGCTGCCCGCCGCCCGAGCTGATGGAGCTTAGCGATTCGGAGTCGCAGCAGGGAGCGGCCTGCGGAGGAGGAGGAGGAGCTGAAGGCACTGCCCTAGCCCTCGACGAGAACGAGTTCGAGCTGAAGGAGGTTATCAAAGAGGGCCACGACAAGGCCGATCCCTCCCAGTTCGAACTGTTGCGCGTTTTGGGCGAGGGCAGCTTTGGCAAGGTGTTTCTCGTCCGCAAGATAATTGGCAAGGATGCTGGGACCCTGTATGCCATGAAGGTGCTTAAGAAGGCCACCCTAAAGGTCAAGGATCGTGTGCGCAGCACCAACGAGCGCAAGATCCTGGCCGATGTCGGTCACGCCTTCATTGTCCGCCTGCACTATGCGTTCCAAACGCCAGGGAAGCTCTATTTGATCCTGGATTTCCTGCGTGGCGGCGATCTGTTTACGCGCCTCTCCAAGGAGGTCATGTTTACCGAGGAGGATGTGAAATTTTATCTGGCAGAGCTGGCGCTGGCTATGAATCACCTGCACACGCTGGGCATCATCTACAGGGATCTGAAGCCGGAGAATATACTGCTGGACGAGCATGGTCACATAGCTCTCACGGATTTCGGTCTCTCCAAGCAGCCCCTGGACGGTTCGAAGACCTATAGCTTCTGTGGAACGGTGGAGTACATGGCACCGGAGATTGTGAATCGGAAGGGGCACGACTTTGCCGCCGATTGGTGGTCATTTGGTGTCCTCATGTACGAGATGCTGACGGGGAATCTGCCCTTTCATGGCCAGACGCGACAGGAGACCATGAACCAGATACTGAGGAGTAAACTGGGCATGCCCGAGAATCTCTCGCCGGAGGCCCAATCCCTACTGCGAGCCTTGTTCAAGCGGAATCCCCTGAATCGCTTGGGAGCTGGTGCCCAGGGTATATTGGACATTAAGGCGCATTGTTTCTTCGCCACCATCGACTGGGTGAGGCTGGAACGGAAGCAGGTGCGTCCGCCCTTCATACCGGCTGTGAGCCGTGACGATGCCTTCTACTTTGATGTGGAGTACACATCAAAATCGCCCCGCGATTCGCCTGGCGGTCCCATTTCCGCCTCCGCGCACGAGATCTTTCGAGGCTTTAGCTTTGTGGCACCCGTGCTGCTGGAGGGTCAATGCATCACGTCGTCGTCGAATAGCTGCTCCACTAGTGCCAGTCCGCTGCATCATAATATTGCCGTGGCTTCTAATATACCCTCCGCCGCCGCTTCCAATGCTGCTGTCTCTGGTGCTTCTTCGGCTGTGGCGGGTGCTCCTCGCAGCCTGCCTGGCGTTCTGCCTGGAAACTTCCATGCCGAGTACAATCTGCTGCAGGAACTGGGCCGCGGCACCTTCTCCGTGTGCCGACTATGCGAGCATCGCGCCTCCAAAAAGCACTATGCCGTCAAGGTGATCGAAAAGGCAGCAGTGGCCGCTGCCTCTGCCGCCTCCACATCCGCCGACTGCTGGGAGGAGGTGGAGATAATGCTGCGGTATGGCAATCATCCAAATATCGTTACCCTGTACTCCGTTTACGAGGATGCCGGCTCTGCCTATCTGGTAATGGAGCTCCTGAAAGGTGGCGAGCTGCTGGATCGCATCCTGGCCGTGGGTCAGATGTGCGAGAGCGAGGCGAGCGCCGTGTTACGAACCATAGCCTCCGCGGTGGCCTACCTACACGAGCACGGCGTGGTCCATCGGGATCTGAAGCCCTCGAATATGATATATGCCAGCATGCGGCAGACCCCAGAGACCCTGAAGCTATGCGATTTGGGTGAGTAACTGGACAAACAGTATTCTCTTCTTGGACACACATTAAATGGTATTCTTGATAGGCTTCGCCAAGCAGCTGCGCGCTGACAATGGACTCCTCATGACGCCCTGCTACACGGCCAACTTTGTGGCTCCGGAAGTGCTGAAACGGCAGGGCTATGACCTGGCCTGTGACATCTGGTCGCTGGGTGTCCTGCTCTACATCATGCTCTCGGGTCGAACGCCCTTCGCCAGCACTCCCAATGATTCGCCCGATGTGATACTGAAACGGATCGGTTCGGGGCACATAGACTTTGCCAGCAGCCGCTGGGCCTTGGTCAGTGCCCCGGCCAAGGAGCTACTCCGTCAGATGCTGCACATTGTACCAGAGAATCGACCGACAGCGGCGCAGATACTAGAACATTCATGGCTACGGGAACAGTTTGCCAGCGGTGTCCAGCTAACGGAGTATGCCGTGGCACCCGGTGCACAGTCACAGCTTTCGCTGGGCGCTCAGCAGCAGCAACAGAATCACATTTCGATGGCATTAAGGGGTGCCGTGGATGCCACATTTCGAGCAATTGCCATACCCCAGGCGGCGAATGTGGGACCCGTGGAGCTGTCCATGCTGGCCAAGCGACGGGCCAAGGATCGTGCCAATCTGCACTCGTAATCGTGGGCAGGCGAGGCAGGAGGGTGCATGCGGCGCCAGGCCAAGAGGCAGCTAATCCAATTACTTTTCCGGCTCTACAGTATTCTGAACCATTGCTGGGCGACGATACCCTGTCGTCGCAGGATGGATTATGGAGAACGAGGAGGCCACAATCCTCGCAGCCAGCGCTATCGCCGGCACAAGCTGCGAGTGGTTTAAAAGTATTCAACCAACAAGTGTTAATTATTTATTTTATATACGAAAATCATACCGAGATGCCAAGGCCAAAGCAATGTGCGGGGCATCTACATATATACAACATATAACTATAACTATACAGATACCGATATATATATATATATAGCTATTTATATATAACGAATCCTTGAGCAGGGGCCTCGAATTGGAGCGAGCATGTGTGTGTGCATCTCAGATGCAAGTCTCCCAGTATTTTTCCCCTACAACTCGAGCTCGCACCAAGGACCTTCTAATACGACAAGATGCATAACTCTAATATTGCAAGGGGTTTGCTCGCACACTCAAACAAAAAGAAAAAAAAATATATATATAAATATATATATAAAACCCCAAGCATACATATTTTTAATTAAATTAATCGTAGCTAAAATTTTTCAACATCACCGTGTTATTGTTGTTTAACTAATTAAAATGAAATTTAAACAAAGCTAAAAAAGAAATTAACAAAATGATAAAAATATGAAAAAAGGCAAAACCACAAACCCTTTTCTTTATTATTATTATTAAAAATATTTGTCGCCAAAACTCTAACAAAAAGAGAGCAAAGAAAACTGTAATAACTAAAAACAAAAAAAAAGTTTCCCACAAATTCTATTTGAAATGTCAATTTTGCACAAAAAAAAAAAAAACAAATAACTAAGTAACTAATTGATATATATGATGTAACATATAATAAAGATGTACATAGAAAAGCCTATATTTGACAGACAGTGCGTTTCGGAATGTTAAAGGCAGCTACTATTCTAATGAAATTCGATTTTTTTTTATTTATTTTAGTAATATATCTAATAATAAAAAAAATTTTCATTTTTTATGTTATCTAAAAATGTTTAAATCCACTAAACTTGGCTTTTTTGTGTTTCTTTATTTTCACCTTAACTTTTGCAAAAACTCTACCCAGTTTAAACTGTCTTACGCCTCTGAAACGCACTGTACTGTACCATAAAGCAGTTGTGACAACACATCAAATTGGTTTCGCATTTCGTTCATCGCTGTCCGATGTCTTCCAACCGAAGTTGTATCGTTTCGGATCGCACTGTAAAATTAAGGTGTCTCAGTGAAATCGATTGGAGCCATTCCCCATACTATATATATATATAGATATACTCACTTCCGACTCCAGATATGGTTGGCTATGTGCTTTTGCAAACATATATATTTACCTAAATGTCAGCGTATCTATTTAAATAATTATGCGAATCCGCAATGGGAGTGCAATTAAAAGGCGAATTCTGAATTCCATGCGAGTATGTGCGCTAGCTTATAAATGTTTACAGATATCAACAGATATATATATACATATATATAAGATCTGAGGACAAGAAGAACTTGTTTTCCACTAACTACAAAAAAAAAAAAGAAAAATAATGTGATTCTATGAGCAAATTCTTCACCACTTCGTTTGCAATTCAATTTCGATTTCCAGTAAAAACTTGTTGAAAATTATACAAGAAAAAAATTAAACAAAAAATATTAAAAAAAATAATAAAAATGCTAATTAAAAAAAAAACTAGTATATATGAGAATTTTGATGTATGTATGCCAGAACAGTGCGTTTCGGTACTGTAAATTCCAATCGTTTATTGATACAAGCTATAAATGTATGATAATTGAAGGGAAATTTCTCTGTGTGTGTGTGTGTGCGTGTTTGTAATGCAAAATTAAGATTTATGCGCTGTGCCACTACTGAACTTACTGCTAACAAGAAAAACAATAATAATTGCATAATATATAAAAAAACAAATATATATATATATTATTATATACACATCTAGAAAATGTTAGTTAAACTTGCAAAATTTTTAAAACAAATAATGATTGATCATCCAGCATCCAGACATTAGCTAGCTGAACGAGTAGAGAAAGTTTTGAAATAGGAATAAAAAGGAAATCGGATTCATTTGCTGAAATTTGGTTGAGATTTTGGGATTTCTATAATATATTCTTTAAAGATTTTAAATCGCCTGATGGAATAAATACCTAAATTTAAGAATTATGCTTAAATTAACCATCAAATGTACACTAGTCGGCATATATATTTTGACATAGCGATGCTTCATTTTCTTCATTTTTTGGCATACAGGTGCTTTTTTTTACGATAATGTTTGTTTAATCGTACATACGTAATCGTACAATCGTTTCAGGGCATTTTCAAGAAATTCCAAAGCAAAAACCTTCAAAATAATAGAAATATGTTTAACAATTTCTGAAAATTTATCTATATTAATTATTACATTGATTCAATTTATGAATTAAATAAAATTTCTCAAGAATTTTAGCTTAAAAATGTACAGAAAAGTATTTGAAAAACTTTCAAAATTAAACAAACTAATTTGTTTATTTTTTGAGGGCTTAAAATCAAAACTTTTTGTAATTTTTCTTTTAAAAGCATTTTCCAGGGATTTCATAGAACCCATATTTTTCCCTTGGTAAATCTTACTTTTAAAATTAGAGAACAATGTTTAAAATATTCTGAAAACTAGAAAACAATATTTACAAGTCTCAAATCATATTTCAGCAAGTGAAGGAATTATGATAGTTAATAAATATATTGATTATTCACTACGATGATAATGAAGACGTACTAATGGTTTGTTAAAAAAAATGCTGTGCACACACAAATCCGACAGAGACAGACGACAAGAACGAAAACGAAGACCGAAATGAAACTAACCAAGATATTTGGAGCCCAACCCCAACCCAAATCGAGACCCCCATCTCCACCCATAACTTCTTGTATATATGGGATGCTACATACAAATATTTTCTTAGTAGATTTTTACAGCTTCCAGAACTATATATACACATATATATTGAAGAAGAAATCCAATGAAACAAAAACTAACAAAATATACATATAAAACAAATTGAAATTGAAATTAAAATTATTGAAAAAAGAAACTAAATAAACCTAAACACAAAAACACTTTTATTGTAATCGAAATCGATTCGAAATTATTGTAAAGTTGAATCATAAAAAATCACAAACTGGAAGGAAATCCAACAAGAAAAATACGAAAACAGAAAAAAAATAAATAAAAATTCAAAGTTAAAAATTAGTTTTATTTTGTTTTGTGGGTACTTTTGTTTAATATAATTTTAATCTATTATATATGATATTAATCTAATTGCGTTTCATGAGTTTATCTATAATTTGATAGGCACTAAAAAGCAAATGATTCATTTCTGGGACGACTCTTATCGCTGGGGCTCAGGTTCGCTTTAGATAAGGTTGCAATTCTTATCGAAAGGCGATAAGAGAATGGGTTTACAGGTGGGGGAAATCTTTGGGATTAAGCAGCTAAGGTAACTCCAATTCGATAAAGGAAAACCTATCTTTTATATTCATTTTCTGTACTTTTATTCGAGTCTATTTACCTTTCTATTAATATTTCTTTTTAATTTAAGACTTAATGTAAAGAAAAAATAATTTCTCTAGCTTGGTTGACCCAAGTTCTTCAGAAATATTAATTTGCTTTAATTTATTAAACTGTTCTTTCACTTTTAGAATGTTCATTTTATATTAGGATTTTTTTAGGATGTTCATTTTTTAATTGGAACGTTAATTCTCTTTAGAAATATTTATTTCCCATTCTCCTGTAAATTAATTTATTATTGGAATTTTTATTTGCTTTTAGGATGTTTATTTGTTATTTGTTTACTTTTGAAATATTTTTTTCCCCTTCTGCTTCTCTGTTTTTATATGTTATTTGAAATATTCATTTTTTTTTTTTAAGTGCTATTGAAAAGATAATTTCTTTATCCATTTTCTATAGCTACCCACTAAATTCCCATAGAATAAATTTCCTCCTCTTGCTCGAGGTTTTCTAGTTAACAATAATTGTTCTTTTTATTTAACGTTTTATCGTTTCATCGTTTTGCAGCTTAAAATTATTTATTAATTCCAGTTTTTGTTTTGTTTTTGTGGTTTCATCAATTTGAATTTGAATCATAAGGTTTCTTTTGATTTGTGTTAATTGAAAATTGTTGCTCCGCTACACCGAAGCTTTGTTCATTCCTTCTTATCGATTCAATTCGTGTTTTAATTTGAATTAAAAGAAAAATATATATAGAAATAAATACGCTTACGTTACGGCAAACTATTGTACAATGCTTATGTGTTTCTCTTTTGTTTGCAAGCAAATTATGCGGAAACTAGAATGTTTTGAATTGGATTTCTCGAGTTTTTGAGTTTGTTATTTAAAAAAATATAGATGTACGCGCCTGGAGCCGGGATCTGTAATTTGCATTTGTAGTAACTGCCTCGGCGATTGGCTCAAAACTAATTCGGTTTCAATTAGGATTGTGTCTGCTTTTCTAGCCAAATATATATGTTTTATATATATATATATTTATGGAGAAGGTGAGACGCAGCCCTACTCGAAATACTCAATATATATATATAGGTATATATATATCTCTCTCTCTAAATATGTCTATATGCGGAAGGACACTCAGTCCTAGTGCTTGCCTTTGCCCTTGCGACCCTTTTGCTGCTGCCTCGCCGTCGTCGTTGTGGCCTCCTTGTCTTTGTCCTCCTCCTTTTCATTGCCTGAAAAAAAAACAAAAATAAGTTTAAACAACAAATAAGTTTCATAGTTTAAAATATTTAATTACCTGCTGCAGATTCTGTGTCCTCCAGCTGCACCTTTTCCAAGGCGGGCGTTAGCTCCACTACCAGCGTTTCATCTTCTACCCTCTCCTCTGGCTTCTGCGAGCCTTTTGCCTCATGGACAACCACCTCGCCCTCCTCTTCCTCCTCCTCCTCCTCGACAACGTGCGCCTCCTCGGCTATGACGCCATTCAGCACATTGACGGCCTCCTGGGCCATATTGGCCTGTGCCTGCCGCCGTCTATGCTCCAAATCCTTTTTATAGTTCTGCGTCCACTCCACATGCTCCTTGTAATACTGGCCAACAGGAATGACTATCACCGAGATATCATCGACGGTGGCTGCCGCCTTGCTATCCGCCAAACGCCAGTGACCCGAGTCGTTGATTTTGCCTCGCGCCCGAGCCACCAGCTCCTGGGCAACCATCGTATAGCGATGCTTCTCCGTTGGGTACTTGGAGAGCGTCTGGAAGACGGTGCGAGCAACAGCCTCGTTTTCGGACACATCCCACAGGCCATCGGTGGCCATTACCAGCACGCCATAGTCACCGTCACGATTATCCTCGTCGGGAATGCTTACCACCTGGGTGAGATCACGCTGTCGAACATCGGGATGGGGCGTGAGAAAGGGTTTGATCTGGATGCCCGTATTGATGGCCAGCAGTTCATGATCGCCAAAGCCCCGCGTCACGCCCAGGGTGCCGAGGAGGCGACTTCGTTTGCCCTCGCCGTTCACCACTGGCATGCAGAGATCATCCCGGGTGAGGGTTTTGTAGGTCCAGCCTCGCATGGTGCCCTGCCGGCAGAGTATGCGCTGACCCATGTCCTTGATATGCGGCCGCTTGGCATACTCCATGGCCACATAATAGTTGCCCATTAAATGCGGCTTCAGTCGGGCCACATTCAGCAGTCGTTCTCGCTCCGTTTCCGGTGTATGATCCGCCGAGAACGGCACCGGATAGCAGCTGGCCTCTAGGGGATCCGGCTCGATGCCCGTGTCCGAGGCCGTCCCTGCAGCTTCCTTTTGATGCCTTCGCTGGCAGAGCACAGCCCGAGAATCACCGGCATTCGCCACATACATTTTGCCATCGATAAAGAGGGAAACACAGGCGGTGCATCCGCCAGCATCCCTATATCGATCACTGTCCTGCGCTATCAGTGAGTCCATGTTGAAGAAGGCGCTCTCCAGCGCCCCAATGATTAGTTCGTCCTTGGACACCCGTCGCTGGAAGTAGATGGGGTGCGGGAATGTGGGATTTAGCTTGGCGCCATCGCCACTGCCATTGTTACCCTCCGTTGAGGAGTCACGCGGCAGTAGAAGCTCCAGGCAATCCACCAGCTTCTCGTGCAGGATGTGATGGAACTGATGCGAGGCAGCCAGCGCGGCGCCGTAGCCAGCATGGCCATCGAAGATGCCAAAGTATGTGTATGGTAGATCCGGGTGCTTGTGCTCCGGATCGGAGAGGACTTGACTGTGGGGGGGAAAAGAAAGGGAGGAGATTAATTATCGTGGGAAAAGCTTATAAAAGCAAGGTTTTAGGTTTAAATTGATTTAAAATCCCCTCTAGTTACAAATTTTACACTTTTCTTGATTATTCTATGATTACAATAATAAAACCAAAAGCATAGCAATCAGATAAGCTTTGGAAATAAAGTGAATCATATAATTTTCTTCAACAACCGTTGACTTCCTGGTTCTATTGTTCATTTCTAATAGAAATGCCACTTGGAAACCTATAAACAACCAGCAATCAATCATTTTTATAGCCTCTAAACAATTATATACACTTTTCTTACTGTTCAACTATTGATTTTTAATGCCGGAGAGAATCTACACAAAGCAATGCTTGCTTTTGTTCTTGGTTAGCCTAAGTAAAGTCTACTAAATCAAATTATTATCTGGGACAAGTGCAAACAATCATCTTGCCTGCTCCACTGAGATGTTTCAAGTTCCAAAGAAGAACAAAAATAATGAGCAAACAGCAAAACTCGCGAGGTTTTAGTAACCATGACGCAATCTTTGGATACAAAAAGAGTCTGAGCACAAATCTATATTCATTTTTAAAGGCAATTAAAAGTTAAGAGAGAAAATATGCATCATTTTCAACGAAATGATTGGCTTAATGTAAACAATCTTCAAATGCAAATAAAAAAAATATAAACAAGCTAAATAAAGCAATTAAATGCATATATTTGTATTTGTATTACATTTCAAAGAAAGGTTTAAGGTTTTATGATCATCGTCATAAGCAAATAATCTCAATTTCTGGTTTTATGGGGAAAACGGTTACAAAGCGATAAGCAATATTTTTTTTACTACTTAAATTATGCGTAATGAAACGAATATCTAAAAAGCAAGGGAGTAAATTCAAAGAAAGAGTTGAATTTAAAGTAGTTTAGTAAAATAATAAACTATAAGTGAGCCCCAAAGGGAATTGACTAAAGCAAAATGTGAACAGAAAGATCAAGAGATCAGGAACATAATGAACAGAATGCAAGTAAATTTGTTTAGTAAACAGAGTTAACAACAGAATGAATTAATGTAAATAAATCGTATAATTAACAGAATGAACAAGTTAACAGCACTGTAAACAACTGAACAATATGAATATAGAAAGAAAAGTATAAATTAATGTAATAAATGAACAACAAAGTTAAATAGAGAGAATGAAGTGCAAGTGAATTTGTCCTCGCAACTCGGGCACCTAAGAGATGCACAGTAAGTTCCTTCCATTTCGTGCTTACCGGCAGAAGGCGCCCTGGTCCTCGTTCCACTCCGATTTGCCCGAATTGACGCACTCGGCATAGCCAGTGCCCCACGGCAGCAGGTTAATGTCGCGCGGCACTATAATCGGCCGAACGTTGTGATCGGCGGAGGCGCGCAGCTCGTCGGGCGTGAGGAGTTGGAGGAATGGAGGTCTCGCGTAGGGGAACTTGTCCGGCATTGGTCCGCCGCCCCCGCTTCCACTGGCTCCACCGCCACCACCAAATCGCAGCCGCTGGTGGCCGCTGTGATGGTGATGATGATGACCGCGCTCCCGCTCGCCGCTGCTGATGCCCGGAAGCGGTGGCAAGTCCGGCGCAATGGCCGATATAAAACGTTCCTTGAAGTTACTAAACATGTTCTTTTTTTTCTGCTTTGATCCTTGGGCCTTGCTGCTGCTGCTGCTGCACTCTCCTCTTTCTCGCTCACTCCCACTGACGTGGCGAGCTTGCGTTTATGTTGTTGTTTGCCTCCTTTATCCGCTGTCGCCTGCCGCTGCTGTTGATGCTGTCGCTGCACTTCCCGGCCGCTGGGGGGAGGAAAATAGTGAGCTATGTGCTGCTGCTGCTAAGCTTAGCTATGGGGCTGCCAAGTTGCTGGCTGGAACGGCATCAACTTTGCGGAGATTAAGTTTTTTGCGTGTTTTTGCCGTTGTTAAAAAATAAATCGATTAGCACCAAGAGTGTGGCCGTTCGCGCAGCTCTTGAAAATACTTTGTTTCTGAAGCGTGACAGGTTGTACAAAATACTAGTTAAATAATTTGACAAGGCTGTGAAAATGAAAGATAAATTGAAGAAAATAAATTATACAGAAAAAAAACAAGTTTAATAATTAAATTGAAATCATATGCGAAGTTTTTTAGATATTTTCAATTTTTTGGGCGCGCCAGGGCTTTGCAACACTAAAAAATACCAACAAGAACAGAAAACACCACACTGTGGCAGTTAATCGACTTATCGATATTATTTTGAATTAAATTGTTGGAACTTCAATTTGGAAGACACTTTTATTAAAATACTTTGTTTTATTGCAGATCCCAGCACAGTGAACTGCGTGATGTCATCATCAAATCGAACGCCTCCGGCATTGCCTTGGACCAGCAAAAGGTTGACCAGTATATCAAGGCCATGTCTTTGAATGGCAAAGAGAAGGTAAGCTTTTCCGAATTTCAATGAGCTTTTTAAGGTTTTTAAATGTTTTTACTGGTCTTTATATTGTTATTAGGTTAATACTGAAAAGCTGGCGGCCATGTGGATGTATGCCACTCAAATGGGCAGCCTGCCGCCACCAACAATCCGGAAATTGACGCCGCCTTCCCGGCAAATTATGCTCATTCCCTCAACGGCTGGCAGTGGGGTGAGTTTAAGGCTTTGTTTTCCACTTTTTCTGGTAATTATTGATATTTTTATGCCCCCTTCCAGTTGGCACCACCGCCACCCACACGTATGCCACCGCAGCCACCGCCGCCGGGCACCGGACCAGGTCTATTGCTACCCGTGCCGCCGCCACTGATGCCGGCTCAGTATCGGGGAATGACTCTGCCTTATATCCGAGCTGGACCCCCGGGAGCTGGCATGATCTATGCCCATCCGGCCAGCTTGAGTGGCACTTATCGCACCCACAAGAGCACCAAATCGGCGGAGATGAATGGCCAGCGGCGTCGTAGGCGAGCGGGAAAATCGGATGCCAATCGGCGGCAGCGTCGCAAATCGGAGGCGGATGTCCTCGACGGCGAGGGAGCACCGAATTTCCAGTATACCGGGTTGGACCGGGCCATAGCCGATAGCTTCCTGGCGCGACAGGAGCAGTCGCAGGCGGGCAGCAGTCATGTTGATTACTCCTCCTCGGCTTCGTCGGATCTGTACGGCGGCCAGAGGTCCTCGTCCAAGACCAAGATTGTCTGCCGGGATGTGGTGATGTAATAATATCAGAAAAGTCGCAATCGGAAATGGAAATGAAGTCGAAGATTAAGTCCAAGTCGCATCTTTATAAACCATCGAACTATTCCTACTTCCCTCTCCCAAATCTTTTGTACATATATCTTTTCCCCCAAAAAAGAAATCATAAAAGTTCCCTGGATTTGCTTCCTTTTTTTTTGAATATCTTTTCAAAAATTTATTTCTATTTCGATTTATAATTCTATTCTTTTCCCAAATGCGTATTAATATTAAGACATTTATAAATATAAAACGAATAAAGTTGTATTAAACTTACCATAATCATAAATTTCAATGTTTGTTTGTTTAATTTAAAAAACTTTAGATATTTTGTACATATTTTACTTAACAAACAGCTGACTTTTATATATAAAAGTTGTACAGTTGTTGTAATTTGTTAGCTGCTCAACACACAACCGGGGGACTGACTCTCATGGGTACTGTGCATCTATAAAATCCGTAGAAAATGATTAGTTAGCCTCTGGGAATCCCCTAGAAATCCTCATCGCTGTGATGCTCCGCCTTATTGGCTGTTTTTGGGCGCAGCGGCAGTTCGCCGGTTAATTTTGAAATGCTGATGTCGTCAATAGAGTTGAGATCAACTGGCAAATATAAATTAAAAATTAATTAATATTAAAAAATAATGTTTTTATAATATTCATTAAACTCACAATCATCATCGCCAGCTCCCAAAGCCATGTTGCTCATCCCACTGATGCCACTAATGCCGCTGATGCCACTCATTCCACTCATGCCCATAATCTCGCCCACATCCAGTTCACTGTCGGAGCTGCCAAAGCTGCTGTCATCGTCACGGGAATTGAGCATGCTGCTGCCAGGACCATTGCGTCCATTACGGCCATTTCCACCGGCCTCGCCTGCCCCAGCTCCGGCACCTGCTCCTCCGCCTGCTCCACCTCTTCTGTTGGACCTGGCTGCCCGGGCATCTTCGCGGCCTTCAGCTCCAGCGGCTCCTCTGCCTGCGGCACCCTTCCTACTCCTGCCTGTGGTGGGTCTTATCCTGGAGGTGGCCGTGCCAGGACGCTTGCCCTGTCCCACTCCATTCTGCTGAAGCAGCAGCAACTTATCCTCATCCCTGATATCGGGTATTTCCGAATCCAAGCCAAAGACACTGCGTCCATTGACGACCATATCGAGGCGGCCTGAACCAGACCCATCCTCGCCACCACCACCATCATCATCATCCAGATCATCATCGTCCCCATCCTCGTCATTGCCATCCTCATCATCATCGTCCTCGATGAGTCCCTCGGGTATAAAGGGCATGGAGCTCTCCGCAGGCTTCTGCAGTACCGGCGAGGCAATGGGCGTGGCCCGCTTAGTCCTTATTTCCAGCTGGGATCTTAAGGCATCGCGGACATGGAGCCGTAGGAAATAGCGCTGGAATAGCTGCTGCAGCTCCTTCTCACAGTCCTCGAACTCGGCCATGTGAGCCGGCCGGATGCGATGCAGTGCCTCCAGGCGCTGACGTGTCCTCTCCAGCTCCGCCCGCCTACGCTGCAGCTTGGAACCGAGGGCATTTAGCTCCACCTTGGCCGTCTCCAGTTGGGCTCGGCTCGACTGCAAACGCACCTGGCTGGCCTGAATGGCATTCTTTAGCGTTCGCTCCACGCTGAGCAGCTCCAGTGGCCGCTGGGCCTGGGCCAGACGCTGCTCCTTATGCAGGAGCTCCTTGGACAGCAGATCGTGGAGCGTGGCGCCGCGTTGCGTCAGATCTGTGGCCAGTTCGCGGGCACGACGCAGCTCCTCCATTTTGTCGCCAATGTCGACGGGATTGAGGCTACGATATTGATCCCTTTGCTGCTGCTCCTGCTCATCCTGGCCGTCGCCATAATTTCCGGTTGAGTCATCCACCTGGCCAGTGCCCGGGGCCGTTAGCAGGCGGGTGATCTTTTGCAGCTCCGCTGCCGTCACAGCGGCAGCAGCATAGAGCTTCCGGGGATTCAAGCGGATGGCCGCTTTGGTCACAAAAAATTCGGTGGCCGAGCGGACGAGCAGGATGCGCTGCTCCTCGGTGTCTACGCCGCCGGGCAGGGTTGAGCCGGGCTCCATGAGACCGGACAGCCATTGGAGCAGCTCGGCCACGATGTGGAAACTGGCCAGGCTGCCGTGCGCATTGGCCAGCGCCTGGAGGGGGAAAACCCGCGGAAAACCCAGCAGTTTGAGCTGCTCGCCGAGATCTGTGGTGGGGGGAGGGAAGTTAGGTTGTTAAGTTGTTAAGTTGTACATATTTTTCCTTTACTTGCCTCGCACATCCTTGAAGGACATTGCTGGGACTGCTCCTAGCTGCTCAGCTGCTCGCCTGCAATTGCATTTTCGCCGCCGTCATTTGTTGTGGTCCCTTGGCTTGGTCTTTGTTTGCGCCAACGGAGTCCAAATCGAAGGTTGCCCCGGCAACGGCCAGTGCACTGAGACAAAAACTAGTCAAGAATGTAATTTTTTAATTTACGAAAATTGGAAAATTACAGCTACACCCAGAAAGCCCAAGATTTTCTTTCTAAAAATAGATTTTTAATGCAGCAATTTATTTTAATTTTATATTTTTTAAGCTCTCAGAGATTCTTATAATTTTGGTAATTTATTAATTTAGGAAAATTGGAAAATTACAGCTAATATTTAATATTTAAGAAATAATTATCTTCTTATTAACCGTAAAAAGAATAAATTTTTACTTCAATTAAAATATATTGTAAATAATTTTCAATCTTTAAAAAAGTATTTTTTTTTTGGTTTATTATTGTTTAAAGCGAAATTATAAATAAATTAAGAAAATAAAGTAATAAAACGCTTTTTTAAAATATTATTTCTAAACATGTTTATTTTCTACCATATTTTTTTTTTTTTCATAAAATATAAACAAATAATCTTAATTTTTAGAATATATAATAATAATATTAATCGAAAAACCTTAAAAAACTGCTTTTCATATTCGTTTTGTTTGAACTTCAAAATAAATAAAGCGTTCAAATATATACAAAAAAAATAAATAAATAAAATCAAATATATAACAAAATTATATATATTTGCAAAATGGGTATCTATTTTTCGCTCAGTGTCCTCCTGCCAATTGTGACTAATTTTCCTTCGATTGCTTTGGTCAGCCAACACACAGAAAAGTTCACCTAGACAACCGTTGCGGGGCTCGTTTTTCCACCACTTTTCCTTCTCCTGCACTGTTTTGGAAAACTCAGGGTTGGGCCAGGATCTATACATTTTTTATAATATTTTTTAGAGGGTTTCAGGATACTCGCAATTGACCTAACCTGTTGCCTGCGTTGGTCATCTAATTAAAACTAGCCAAGTTCCCCTTGATTTTTCCTCTACTTTACCTTCCCGGCTGCTTTTGACAAGGCCAATATTTTGATCTAATTTCCGCTGACAGATTTCCTTGTGTGTCTGACACATTTTAATCTGCGAAAATCAATTAATTCAAGCTTCCGGCGATTAATTTGCAAAATAAACCAGCTTTGATGGAGAATAAATATGGATTTAAAATCAAGTTTGAATGTCTCAACTCTGCTAAAAAAAAAATTAACAACATTTTACAAAGGGGTTGTCATTAATTTTTTTTTTTACAATTTATATATAACATTTTTTTATATATGTTTTATAATTATTTTGAATTTGAATTTTATTATCAGAATAAACTAGTTTTGGCAAAGCACATATATTATAGCCAGATAGATTCTCCTGTTGATGCTGATAAAGGATATATAGGGTTTATGGAGTCGGGATGACTCCTTTACTTTTAAAAAATTATTGTGAAACTTATTTTAAAAGGGTCGCAAGAACGAAAAAGCCATCAAGCGGCAGCTACTTGAGCTAAGAATTTTGGTTCTTTTTAAAAAATCGTATAAAACCTATAGAATTAATTAAATAACAATTTTTTTAAATAAAAAGATATTAATTAATTTCTAGTAGGCCAGGCTCCTTGCCTTGACACGACTGAAAAAATTGTTTGACATTAATCAATCATAATTATTTTTCGAACAAGAAAGGCTTCCTGACAAAAAACTTCTCAAAAAAGTACTCTTCCAAAAAATCTTTTCCAAAACCTTGAAAGAATCAAATCCCTTAAAATGGCACCCAAGAAACGCATTTCCCGCATCCCCTCACGTTTTGTGGCCTCGGATGTGGTGGTAACCAATGGCTCAACTCGTACCATTGGCATCCAGACGGATGCCGAGCCTCCCGCTCAGTTTGCTCCGATACCGACAAAGCGCCAGAAGATTCTGGAGAAGATCAAGCAGCTGACCCTGGCCAAGAAACCGCAAATGACTTCCTTGGACGATAAGTCCTCGACATCCTTGTTGTCAGTGCACTTGCCGGTGAATCGCTATCCAAATTCATTTGAACCCGGCCCCAATGAGAAGGCCTGCCAGGTGAAGGAGTCCGAGCTGGCCGCCGTTCAGCGGTGCTCCAAGTCGGACTTTGCCATCAAAATGGAGTCCCTGAAGAACGAGGTGGACCGTCGACGGATGGAGTCCATTATTTTGGATATGAATCGTTTGGAAACCTTGGATAACATGATTAACAGCGATCCGCCGCCACGCTGGTCGGCGGCCAGTGAGATGTGGCTGGAAGTGGATCAGTTGGAGGCACGCTTGGAGGCCTTTTCCAAGGAGATGGAACGCATAGCCGCCTCAATCAAGAACCGCAAGTAAGATGGAGGAACATTACCGGGAGATGTTCAAGAAAACTTCACTTTTTTATGGCAAACAGCTCAATTAATGAGTATTTAAATACATTAAATGTTTGCTTACATTTTATGTTTGTTTTTAAAATAATTTATTATCTATTTAAATGCTGATAAGCTGGCAAGGAGTTATTTTAGTTTTTATATAACCCTAAAAGGATTAATTATTTTATTTTCCAGAAAAGTAAACTCAGAAAATTTAAATTTTCCTTTAGTTTTTCTTAGGTTTTTAAGTACTGAAAATGTTTTCAAAGTTTATAATATTTTTCTATATTTTTCAGAAGCCCGTTTTCCTAAGGGAATGTTTAATTTTAAAGCAAGGATATGTGGGAGTTTAATTTAGTTTATATATTTTTTTAAGCATAGTTATACATAAATTATGTTATATTTTTTTAAGAGCTCGAAAGCCATTTTCTTTGATTCAATTTTCCCAGAAAGTTAAGAAAGCCCAGATTTTCTTTCTAAAAATAGTTTTTAAATGCAGCAAAATTATTTTAATTTTATATTTTTTAAGCTCTCAGAGATTCATATAATTTTGTATCTACTTTTTCCCTGTGCCTATTTAACTTTTCTAGTAAATAAAGAGATTTCCTCGCTTTTCCTCTCAGAAGAGCATATAAATTCCCAGATAAAAGGCCTTGATTTATGGGCAAAGGCATACGATACGGAAGGATATTCTTCCTGCAGTCCTTCTCTGGCTTTTAATTGCAATTCAAGTGGTGTGAATCGCTTGTTACCATATGAATGCCCCTGACTCGCGGCGATGACAGGCACTCAAACGGGATCCTTGGTACTGGGTCCACCAGCCACTTGGTGTGTGCTTGGCCTCTGGTCCTGGGTCTTGGGTCCTTGGATCCTGGGTCCTGGGTCCTGGGTCCTTCAGAGCTGCCTTGGCCCATGCTTAATCAGTTGACAGGCAACTCGTTGCCTGCTGAGCCACGCCCCAGTGCCACACCCACACCCACACCCACTCCCACTCCCACTCCCATTTCCATTTCCATTCACATGGCCAGGCACATCTTGCCGGGCTTTTGGCCATGCGTGAGTCTTTGTGCATATTTAAGCAGCAAGGTGGCGGCGAGTCCTCGGGTGGCACAAGGATGTACCGGATCCCAGGCCCAACCTCGGCCATCCATGTCAGTTGGCCTGCATTTGACGAATTTTCACGCGTCACGCATTTGCAGTGACCTCAAGGCTCAAAGGCTTCCTTCCTTCCTTCCTTCCTCGCACATAGCCCGTCACTTGTCTCGGTCGGCAGGCAGTTTACACGGCTATATAATTAGCTTTATAAATTGGAAATTGGGATTCGCGAAAATCCGATTTGTAGTTTTAAATTAGCTTTAGGGTTTGTTATAGTTTTTGAATCATTAAACTATTTAATTGGGTTTTTAAAAACGTATTTTAAAAGCAAACTAAAAAAACATTCTTAAGTTAAAGACATTTCATTATTATTTAAATCAAGTTTTTCATATAATATATATTTATAGTTTATAAATTCTTAATATAAAATTATAAAATAATAGATTAAAATAAAAAATAGAAACCATCGTTTAAAATCCGTTTTAACACAGAAATGAGTCATATTCCACCCCATAAATCCTATATATTCTTAATTAGATTGATTCTCCCACTAATTCCGATCAACAATATATAGGGTTTATGGAACCAAAAATTACTCCTTCCCGTTTTAAAACATAATTTAAATTTTAAAATATAGTTTGAAAGGGTCGTCAGAACTAAAAAGCCACCTAGCGGTCATAGTTTGAACCACGGCTTGTTTTCGATGGTTGTAAGAGAGGGAGAGAGAGAGCGATGTTTGAATGTATGTGTGTACGAATGCAGTTTCGAATGCAAGTTTACTGTAACGGATCAGCTGATATTGATACCGTCTCTCTCTCGCAGCAGAGCGACTCTCCAATGGAGAGTCTCCAGTTGAAATCAGACGCCGGCCAGAACGGATGGAGAAAAAAGCGCGGAAGAAAGGAATTCGTCGTCATGCATGGAGGTCGGTCGGAAAAGTTAAATGCGGGCGGAAAAGTGAAACGCGGTGATCTTACGGCGGAAAAACAACGAGCCCGTGCAGTGATAAGTGTTAGTGAGTGGGGGCAATGCTGCGGCAGCCCCAAAAAAACGAAAGCCGGGCCGTTGTAGTATTTTTTTTTCGTTCTAAACGGGAATCCTCGCGAATCGGGACGCCGGCCAAAACGGAGGCGAAAAAGTGCGCAAAACAGCGTCTCCATGCATGGGATCGGTCGGAAAAGTGAAACGCCAAAGAGTTACGGTGGGAAAACAGCACTCAAAGCAGTTGTGGCAGCCCCAAAACACGAAAGCCGGGCAATTGCTAAAATTTTATTTGCGCTTAAACCTAACCTCAAATACAAACACAGATGCACATGGCGATGAACATGCAATACAAGGGTGAGTGAGACGACTATATTATCTCTTTGTTGTTGTCCTGTTCGATTCTGTTTTGGCGTGCTCATTTTTCTTCTCTGGCTAAGTTAGCTATTTAGCTTGAAAGTGGAACCTAAGAGAGAAAGAGAGAGTAAGATACACTCTTCTTGTTATTATGACATCTGGAAAGCTGCTCTCTGTTTACCTTTTTCTTGAGAACTGTAAGTTTGTGGAACTTAAGAGCGAGAGAATGGAAACGATCCACTCTTCTTGTTATTTGCCATCTGGAAAGCTGATCTCTGTTTGTTTACCTTTTTCGTGAGAACTGTTCGTTTGTGGAACTTAAGAGAAAGGGAATGATGTTGTGATTTTGACATTTGATTTTGTTTACCTTTTCGACCCATAAACTATATATCACAATTAATAGGGAAATCAATCTAGCCGGATTTTGAAATCTTAATTGGAAAATTGTAGATTTTAAATATCATAATTTGGTCAAAAATACACCAATTTCAAATCGGAAAGCATTTTTCTGTTTCTGTTGGTATTCTTAGCCATGTTCTAAGCTAAACATTTTTATTGGAATTTTTCCCAAGTTGTTAAGAATTAAAAAAAAAAAATGTTAACCTTAAATTTGGTTTGCACGTTTATTAAGGGGAAAAAACGAACACATTAATGCTTTCAGAATTAAATTTCGTTTCTATTTGGCCAAAATATGATTTTTTAAATTTGCAATTTGCCATTTATAATTTCAAAACCTTGCTAGATCGATTCTCCCACTAATTCTGATTAACAATATATAGGGTTTATGTGGTCGAATGTGGCTCCTTCCTGTGTTAAAACGTATTTTGAAAGATGGTTTGAAAGGGTCGTCAGGCCAAAAAAGACACCAAGCGGATAAATTTTGAACTACGGCGTGTTGGCGAGGGGAAAGAGAGAGAGAGAGAGAGACTATTACCTCTTGTTGTTATCTCTTCTGTGTTGGCCCGCTCTTTTTCCTCTCTGGCTTTGTCAGCTCTTTATCTCCAAGGTGGAACTTAAGAGAGAGAGAGTAAGAATACGATCCACTCTTGTTATGACATCTGGAAAGCTGCTCTCTGTTTACCTTTTTTCTTGAGAACTGTAAATTTGTGGAACTTAAGAGCGAGAGAATGGACACGATCCACTCTTCTTATGCCATCTGGAAAGCTTCTCTGTGTTTGTTTACCACTTTTCGTGAGAACTCTTCGTTTGTGGAACTTAAGAGCAAGGGAATGATGTTGTGATTTTGACATTTGATTTTGTTTACCTTTTTTTTCAGAGAGAGAGCGGTAACGGAAACGATTCACTCTTGTGGGTATTTTGACATTTATTTACATTACATTTATTTTACCTTTTTTATTTTTTGGAACTTGTAAATTTGTGAATAGATAAAAAGAGAAACCTTACGGAACTCGACTTCTAGAAGTATCTTTTTCAAGCTTAATGTCACTATACAAATATTACCAATATTTACTAGCATTCATTAATTTAAAATAATGGTTTAAAATAGGGTTTTACAATCTTTGGGGTTCCCATGTTAGGAAGCTTCAATTATAGTTTTTCTATATTTTTGAAATCAAAATTATTAGTAATAAGCCTATACATTTTTTTAAATATTTATTTATCAAAATTATTAGTAATAAACCTATACACTTTTTTTAAATATTTTTTATTTAAATATTAACTATTTAAATATTTATTAAATTTTTATTAAATTCTCCATATTTAAGGGCATAAACATGGCCTAAATGGACAGAGAGAGAGAGAGAGAGTGTGTGTGTGCGTAAATGATATGCGAAGGGGGTTGTCTAGGACTCTTATTCCTTCCCCCCTGCGTGATGTTTTGGTGTTTATACAACGGGAACGGGGGGCCGGGGGACTGGGTAGCTGGGTAACTGGGTAACTGAGGGGCTGAGCCACTGAGGGGCATCACCATCGCCTGGCAGATGCGAAGGCATCTTAGTTGGTTCTATCAACTCCATTGGCCTCGTCATTTGGTGGCCGGCGTCGGCTTGCATGTACTTATGTCAACATGTGCATATATTTGCATTGCCCCCGGGGTGTCCTGGCACTGTCCGACTGCGCTTTTCCCGCATTTTCCGCATTGTGCAGGTCAACTGGAGGTTTTCTAGATAATGCTAGATGGCTTGGCTGTTTTGTAGCTTGTTTTATGAATAAAAAAATATAAAAATTATTAATTTATTATTTATTTTTTACCATAAATATTATTTTTAATAATTATATAAACAACTTAACAATATTTTCCTATACTTTTGATATTAATATATATAATATTTATTCCATTTTATGAGTGATATATGTATTATATTTTAGGTTGAGATATTCAGCCTTTAAATCTATTTTTTAAACGATAAAAAAGTTAATTTTGTGTTGAATATATATGAAAAATAATAAAATTTTTAGATATGAAAATATTAAGAAAAAATACACATTATTTAATTATCTGTATTCTATATTTCTATCGATTTTATGGGTATTTTAAAATTCGATAAATCGATCTTTTTTGATATTTAAAATTCGATAAATCGATGTTTTAATATTTAAAATTTTGTTAAATCAAATTTGGAAATGTTTTTTCGATATTTTGTTTTAATATAATTTTAATTTTGCTCCTAAATCAGCTCGATGTGCATCCCCCAGACAGCACTGAGCTGCATGAGGCGTGGCAGCTGTGTGTTTCTGGGGAGGTGAGGTGGGTGTGCGTGTTGTGCGAAAGTGGGTTTTGTGGGCGATGGCGCTGGCCCACTTGCAATGCGCTAAACTTCCGCTGACGTTCTTCCGTTGCCGTAGCCAATCTGCATCAGACTACAAACAGGCATTGAGTCACGCACACCGGCACAAAGGGGTTAAGCGGGCTGCCTGCATGCCGAAAGGGGGTTAAGTTTGGGGGCCACAATAAAACAATGAATGAAACTGGGAACTGGAAACTGAAAAGAGGAAACAGGACTTTGCATTAACCGCGAGATCAACAGATTTAATTTGGAAATAATAAACATTAATACTTACATTTAAATCATTTTCGAATTGTGGTAAATATTAAATATTTACACTCGCTGCCGTTAAATGTTCGATTCATTTTTTTTTTGTTGGTTACACAGCTGAATGATTTAATTTAGTTTGTTCTCGGTGGAAATATTCGCAGTAAATGGCCATGTGTTTAGCATGATAACACATTCCGAATGGCCTTGCTTATTTAATTTAATTTAATTTGAATGCCAGGCTAGCAGCACGAATGTCCTGTCATTAGCAGGCGCACTTGATCCTCCTTTGTGGTTTTTCCTGGGGGAGGTAATCCATTGTGTGTGTGTGTGTGTGGAAATTGTTGTTTTTAGTCGCAGTCATGTTTGTTGTCAAATCAATGCTGCATAAATAAATATTTCGCGTTAAAATTTTCCCAGCTCTCTCTGTCTTTCTTTCGACCTCTTTTGCTCTCTGTTATTTGCATTTTTATTTATTGTTTGTCCTCGAATTGTGTGAAACAGCCTATAAATTAGGCCTTTCGAACGACTACAATTGGTAATTAGGTCTAACTACTTGCTGGTTGGTATTACAGAGGGCTTTGTGCTGTTTTTATGATATCGAAATTATTGAAAATAGTATATTGAAAAGGATTTGTGGAAAAATGGCTGTTATTATTTCTTGTAATTTTTGTTTTTTTATTCTTTAAAATGATTTTTATTAAATATTGAGCTTTTTCTTATATTTGCAAAGAATTTATAATTTTCAGCACATTTTGCATCATATTTGTAATTTATCGATAAAATCGTTTCGATTTTTATTTCAGGCTTTTAGGCATTTTGGGAAATTTATTGTTAAAAATTTATTGATAACAAAACAAAGATTTTGTAAGCAATTTTAAATTATATTTATAATATTTGGCATATATACATTAATAAATCTATAATTAAATATTGTAAATACATTTTGCTATTTTTTTAAATTGATTTTAATTAATTTTAAATAATTTATCTTTAGTTTTCTTAATATATAATTTTGAATTATTTATTTCTTGTGTATACAAGCTGCTATTTATTTTCTCGTTGCCCATATCTATATTCTAAATCTGTTTATTCAGCGTAAAATATTTATAGCATTTTCAGTTGCTTTTTATATTTATTTTCCGGGCTTAACTACTTCGATTGTCATCGAGTTCAATGCCAAGAGAGGCGCAGAAGGGGAAGGGAAGGGTTTTGTCGTTTACAAAACGCTTTGCATTGGTAATGAATAATAAAACTAAAACTAAACCCTCAAATTCCGCATCCCTCCCTCTGTATTCATGGCAATTTGTCTAAGAGCAAAAACTGAAATTGAAGCCATAAAACTGGTATTAAAAGTAAAAACTATACCTATTGGTTTAGATATTAAAATATATGAGACTTTAAGGTTTAATAATATATTTCTTTAGTTGAATTTCTTTAAATTATAATCAAATTTTCAGGCAAAACTACCTGGGAATTTGTAATTTTCCATTTCCACTTTTATTATGGTTCGTTTGCCATATTTTTGTTCTCATTTTCTTTTTAATTATTATTTTCCAGCTCGTGTTCAATTGTAATTTGCATTTTCAATTAGATCAGGGTACCTCTGGTGTGGTTTGGAGTGAAAATGCGGGGAAATTTGATATACAAATATTATTTTTTTCTGCAGAGGGGCTTAGCAATTAAATCAATAAATCGAAACCACTAATGCCTTTTGATATCCTTCCTTCCTAGGAAGCTTACAAGGGAATTAAAATGTATTCAACTGATTAACAACAAGTCTCTAAATTTAAGTGTTATTAAATTATTAGCCAGCTTTCCTTTCAAGGCAATCAAATGGCACTTAACCCCCACAAACACACCCCCCCTGAAAATGCCAAGTCAATTACAAATGCCGCGTTTTGAATGCATTAATATCCCATTTCCGACTTTAAGGATGGAAATTTAAAGCGATTTGTTTGAGATGCTGATGGCGCAAATCTGTCACAATTAATGCCGCCCCTCACCCGAAGGACTTTCCCTCTTTCTCTCACGAATCACGCTTCAGGAGGCCCCAAGAAGTCGGATGGATATCCAGATGTTGGCTCATTTACACCGGAAGTTCCTGGCTGCAGGCTGTGGGAGGGGGAGTGGTGGGTGGGTGTACGGGAATCTCGGGATTTGTCTCTGAAGCGTGGAAAAAGTTGAAATCTAAAGAGAGGTAGAGATGTTGACTCTGAAGGTGTGGCGGAAAGCTAAAAATAACTGCTAATGCCTAAGAAAATATTACTTCAAATTTAAATATTAAAAAAAATACCATTGAAATAAATATATATATATTAAAAAATATAATATATATCTCATAGTTTAAGACATCTTTGCCATCACTGTTGCCCCACAGACTGCCAGAATGGGTACCATTAAAGCCATGTTAATCGATTTTCTGTTGCTTTACACCGCCCCCCTCTAAATCTGAACTGTTGCTGCCTACACAAGGAGTAGGCAGGACTCCATTCCATCTCCATTTCCTTTAGAGCAAAGTAGAAAATAACAAGGATGCCCACACCCAGGGATTTTACAATTCAGGCTACGACTTTTCATAGGAATGTACTTATAAGGCAATTGTTAAAAAAATAAAGGAAACATGGTTAAGATTCTTCAGGATATAAATTATTTTAAAGGACATATTAATGTAACGAGAGAGTTTATTTTTTAAAATATATTAAACATAAAGCTTTACCGATTTTTTTAGTTGGAAAAAATCATAAATTATTACTAATTTTTTTTATGTTTCGAGTAAATATTTATTTTGCATATTTATTTATATTATTTAATGCCCAGAAAATAAGAAAAAATTTAATTAAATAAGCCATGTCTTAATATAATTTATTTATTTTCTTTTTATTTTCAAGACAACAAGAATAATAATAATTAAATCCAAAATCTTTAACTTTTAATTTATATCTATTCCTATATATATATATTTATTTATATTTATATTTATTCATATATTTATAATTATTTATATATATATTTTTTTTTATTGCAACCCACTAATTTTTGTTCCCTTTTTCGTTTGACAAAGTTTAAGTTGGGAAAACCCAATTTAATTGCTACGCAAATTGCGTAACTGTTGCGAAACTGACAAATATGAGGAGCATTTTCACCACACACTCACTCGTAGCTGCCACTTTCTTTTGCTTTCCCTCACCTCTTTTTGGACTTTTACTCTTTTTTTTTTTTTTTTGCTCAACCGCAATGTCACGTGCCAGTGTGTGTGCGGTGTGTGTGTATTTGCAAAAAGGGGCGTGACAAAAGGCGACGGGTTAATTGTTAAGCGGCGTGTGACTTTTCCAGCCACAACTCTCAAGCCGCTCACACAGATACACATGCATACATATGCACAGCCGGAAAATGCCACACGAATATGATGTCAAGAGCGTAATTATTGAATTACTTGACACACACACACACACACTTACATATACACTATTAAAAAATGAGAGCGGGAAAATCTGTAAAATGGAAACCGAATTTTCTAGATACTTTGGGCCAGAAATGAAGCTTTTAGAAAGATTTATAGAGAAAAAATTTAAAAGGGAAAAGTAAATCTGTTAAAACTAATATTAAAAAATAATTTTTAGAGTAAAGAAAGAAATATAATATACATAATTTAGCTGGAAATAGTTAAATTTATATTTAAATAAACATATTTAATATTTAATCAAATCAAAGAAAATAATAAAATCAAGCAAAGTTGAGGACAATATTTCTATACAAATTTTTATAATAACAAACTTATTTTGAATATTAAAGTAATAACAATCAAGTTTTAAATATTATCAACATTGTTTTTAAAATTAAAATTAATTGATAAAATTGTTCTAAATAATTTAAAAATCTAGGAAATGCTTCCCTATTAACTTTAACTTTAACTTTAAATCTGTAGGTAAATATTTTTTCGGAATATATTTAATTGAAATTTTTAAATATTTTTTAATTGATAAAATAAAGTATATAAAAAATATATAAAATATAAAACATATTTTATATAGACGTTACAAACTGCTGACCAAAAATTGGATTCCTCAAAAAAAAAAAGAAAAAAAAATGAAAAGGGGACGCGGGGAAAAGGATATGTTGGGTCGTAAAAAGTCAGGTGGCACATGTAGAGGACTTGGTAATATTATGCAATATAAAGTGGCAACTTGTAAATGTGTAAAAATGGCTGTTACAACGTTAAATGCATGACTGTATGTGTGTGCGAGTTTGTGTGTGTGTGTTATGTATCTGTGTGTGTGCAAGTGTCGCGCAAATAACAAAAAACCAAAACACGGCCATCCGGTTACCTGACACCAACAAGCAGCAGCAGCTTCTCCGGTAATGGTAACGGTAACTGGCACGTCCGTGGGCGTCTATAGCCACGCCCCCTCTCTTCACACACACACACACACACACACACACGCACAACACACACACACACAGAGACAGTTGCCCGACCGCTCTGAGCATTCGTTTATGCGGTTAAAGTGGTGCAAAAGTAGTAGCCACCAGGAAAAAAGGGAGTAGCAGGCGAGTCGCAGCATTCAGCATTTCAACAAGCCGCATACACTGGCAGAAAACTGATTAATTATTATTAATTATTAAAACCGGAATAAATAATTAAATTAATACATTTTTAGGGTTTTCGTTTACAAATAAAAATCATAAGATTTGGATGGCTTAAAAGTTTGATTTATTTTTCAGTTTTAATTTGATAAGTTAAATTTTAAAAACTTGTTTTTGTTTGTTAAATTATTATGTAGAATACCTTAAATTATTTTTATAAAATGTATAAAATTTTAAGACTAAAAAATATTTATTGTTCGTCAGCCTAAAAATGTTAAGATTCCTCATAATTATTTAAAAATAATTAAATACTTAGAGGCTTTGGAAAATGTTAACATTCTGTTGTTCAATACTTTTATAATTATAATTCATGATTTAATAATAAGAAGAACACTCTCTTATAATGATTATTATTAAATTTATTAGTTTAAAAATCTTTGTTTATTTGCTGTTTTCATTTAAAGAGCAATTCAGTAATTATTATTCTCTTTTTCTATTTTTGCATTACAAAGTTATATAATGCCCTAATAATTACTTTGCATAGCTTTCAAAATTAATAACACTTGAAAATAATTATTATTACATTTCCAAAATTATTCAAAACTATTTAAAATCGTGTTTAATATTTTTCAAATGTTTATATAAATTTAGGAACTGTTTTTTTTTTAATTTTTAGCAGTGTTAACTTTCCCCACTCGCTGTGGGCGCGTGCCTTTTGGCGTCCATGTGGTGGCACACACACACACACACACAAGCAAGCTGCTCGCATATGCATAGAAAGAAATGTTTACCTTATATTATCCCCACTTCCCACAAATTCCAGGTGTATGTGTGAGTGTGTGCTTGGTGTCCTCACAAAACTTTGTCATTTAGTTAGGTGTAAGTTAGTTTTTTGGCTTAGTCCGGGCCAACACTTTAAGCAGAGAGAAAGAGTGAACGTGGCCAAAAGGAGGTGGTGGCTTGTGGCAGAAAAAAGGGGTAGAAAGGCGGCCAAAAAGGGGAAGAAGAACAGAGACAGAGGGGGAAGGGGCCACCGCATAGAGTTACCTTAATTTAGTGCAGTTTGCAAAATATGCGTACGTGTAGAAAGAGGCACACACACACATCCTGGCACACACACTCCCAACACACACAATTGCAGAGCGAAAAGTTGCACTTTCCATTAAATCAAACACTTGGCGAAACATATGATCGGAAAAGTTGCCGAATGAATCATGGCAATGGGTCCTGGGAAATGAGTAACACACCAAAATGGCTGAAAACTTTAAACTTTTTAACTTTAAGCACTTGCTATTACAGCTGGCAAGTCCCCCCTTCATAAAAAAAAAAATGGAAATTGAAGAACAAGAAATTCGTATAAATCAAGTGAAGTATAAAGAGGTCCTTTGAGTTGATCAAGCATGTTTCTGTATTGCTTTAAAGCTTCCTATATATGTATTTTCGATACTTTTCTATGATCAAATATATTTTAAAACTCTAAATAATATAAAAAAGAACGCGAAATTCCAAGAAATTATTTAAAGGCTAGGAAGGTCCTTTGACTTGCCATTAAGTTGAATCTATTTTGTATTATTTAATATATTATTGATAACTTCGCGATACTTTAATTAACCAATTAATTTTATCTTTAAATCGGTTTGAATATACAGGTGTAAATCCTTCACAGGACTTTAACAAGCGATCCTCACACTTACACAACATACATATGTATATGTATACACTCCACTCTCGCGGCGAAAGAGGGGAGCATAAATACGAGCTACAAATTTTCAATTACTTGTTTGGGATAATATTTTCGGGGAAATGCAATTTGTCTGACTAACTTTATTCATTCATTTTGGGGCTAGAAGTTGCTGCCGGCACACACACACTGGGCAAACAGCAGCAATGAATGCACTTTCATGTCCTGCTTCCTTCCCAATCTCGGTGTGTGTGTGTGTGTTTGCGTCTGTGTGAAAGCCCATGTTTGCTTGTGTTTGTAGTTTTGTTCCGAAAAACAAAAAACTTTTGCAAAACGAACGCATGAGACGGACAGTTGGCCATCTCTTTCTATATCTGACTTGCCCTCTCGTTCACTCTGTTGCACTTTCTTAGCGGTCAGTGGTGAGCAACAGGCAACAAATAAATATTTTGTTATTAAAATTTTAAAATAATTTTTTAGGTTTTTTGAAAAATGTATACAAAAACGAAAAATATTAATATTGCACTTATCTTACTGATTTTAAGTGTTGTAAAGGTCAAAGTTATTCATAGTTTATCAAAATTCTTTTAAAAACTGAATGGTTTTTTTATGTATTATATTATAAAGAATACATGTACATATGTATTACTAATTAATTCTATATATATGTATATTGTATATACATTTTAAATAACAATAAATAAATAACTCAACACTACCCTCGCGAAAGGATCACAGCGACGACAACAATAGCAACGGATGTTGTTTGTCGCACTTTAAGCCATTTTCCCCCTCGTCTGGGTTTGTTGTGGGCTGTGTGGCCCTTAACCCCTTAGCGCCTACACCACCCGCACACATTGGAGCAGCACACCCACACATACAGTTGTAGAAACACACATCGAGCGTGTTCCTTTGACGCCATGCACGTTTTTTACCCCGTTGAAATTGTAAAAGTTTTGTGATTTTTCCACCCGCCCTTTGGGCGCGCATTGTCAGCGTAGCTTGGATGCTTGATTACACTTGAAAAAGATATGGGGAAAATATGAAAAAGTATTGGATTATATTGGAAAAGTGGGTTTACTTTTTAGAGAATAATTTGAATGATTGATTTACAGAAATAAGATTCTGAGAAGCTTTCAGTATTGATTGGTTTTTATATTGATTTTTAATTATGGCACTATTATTTATTTATTTTTAATATTAATTATTGAAGGTTTGTTTTTTAAAATATTACCAAAACCAGGGTTACATTTTCTGGAATTTTTTTAAATAGTTAAACAAATCAAATGCAATTCTAATGTATTTTTCAAATAATTTCCAAAAAGCATAGCATACTTTTTTGGGTAGAATTGAATATCCCTTAAATTAGAATTTCTATTTTATTTATTTACTTCAGAAATATTTTTTGCGAGTACATTGATACTGCTTTCGATGGTGACCCTGTTTTATTTCCTTTTTTTTTTCATTGTTATTACCGGTGTCGTGTCTAATTTCTGTTTTAAATACATAGTTGATATTTGCAGGGCAAAAAGTTGGAAATTGTGCATTTGCTTTTGCTTCGAGGGCCCCCTGAATAATGCATAAATGCAATTTGCAAGTTGAATGCTCTGTGCGGTCGCTTTATTTTCGGTGGAGTCCTGGTTGTGATGTCCTGGAGTTGGTAACAGATGCGACACCCAGATGGCGCCAGCTGGACTCGTCGATTCACGGTGATTTATGTCCGGCAGTTATCGATTGTCAGTTAGCATTTATGAGGCCACCTGAACGGCACTTTGGGGGATTGCCGTGGGATTTACCCATTTCCCAATTTCCCATTTCACATTTCCCATTTAGCCGGCTTAGGAGACGGACGGTACATCCTGTTTGCGAAAACTTTCCGCTGGCCATAATTTTTTGGGCAAACAACTTTGCCGGCGAGCGTTGGACAAACATTTTTAATTGAAATGCTTCGGGTAAATAAATTAAACAGGGATTACCCTCAAAGTTAGCGATGGGGTTACCAATGTGAAATTTATGTGGAGGGTTAGGATACGTTCTTGTCATCATGAAGTTTGGGTAAAAGATTAAGAGTTCATTTTATATTAAACTTTAGTTTTTAAATGGTCAATTTATTCATATAAAAAAATTCATTTGTTTTTACATACACTTTGTGGCTTAAAAACTAAGAACAATTTGACACAATTTCGCTTAAGAACTATTAGGGAAAACGGCAAAACTGATGGAAAAACTAGTGTATTTTGAAAGAGGGAACAGAAATATAGTATAGCTTACTATTGCATCATTATTACTGGCACATTACTGACAGGAAAATCAACAAAAAAAAAATTAATAAAAGATAAAAGCCAAAACAAAAAAAAAATATATATAGAAGGGGGTTTAAAGGGAAGACTCAGTGTCAGTCTCACTTGAGCCGCTGAAAATATAGTTATCCTTTCCGGGTATGCCTGTGCCGCCAGCATCACCCAGCCAGGGATAGACATTGGGGCACTCCCGGCATGTCTCCATGTAGCGCGTATCCGTCAGATTCTGCTCGGGTATCTTGAAGGGTAGGGCGCACGTCTGCCAAATGTTGCACGGTTTGGGAGCCACAGCCACACTCTTGTCACACTTCCACGCCTCGATCTGACCAACGTCGCGCAGTTCCTTGGGATCGGTCATGTACTGCAGCATCTGGGTGACGGTCAGGATGTAGACGTCGGGTCTGAGGGTGGAAATTGGTCGTTAATATACAAAAAATAAGCAGAGCAATAAATAAAGGTTTATTAAATATATTTTAAATTAAACATATATTTTAATTTTGTTTAAATTAAGATGAAAATATATTGAAACACATCTAACTTTAAATGTGTTTTCTACTTTCTGTTGTTCGATTATCATAAAATGAAAACAATTAAACATTCCAAAGAAAACCTTGGTTTTAATTTAATTTGTTTAAATAAACTTTATTTAGTTGTTTATATGTAATCGCAGAAAGGATATACCCGTAGAAACGAAAGAGAACTTAGAAAGCGGCTTCCAGCTGAATTTGTGATTTTTGTTAATTAAAGTTTTCGTGTTTTAAAAAAATTTGTTTATTATTTATAAGGAATTATAAAATATTCAAAACTTTATAAATACAATAATTAAAAATAACCAAAAGGAGAATGTTATGAAAAGCTTTGGAAAATCCCACACATGTCCTCATTAGAAGGACCTTTAGGGATGACAGTGCACCTGTAGGCCAAAACAAAAGAGTAATGATGGACGGGCACCAAAAGAAAACTTTACGGCATTCTTTACGCATTTTCAGGCGTCTCATGCAAACATTAAACGCCGCATTTTCCCAGGGCATTTTCCATTTCCCGCTAACGCTGAAGCTGATGCTAAAGCTTCTGTCCGAACGGCAACGCAATGTTGAAAGTCATTCACACTAATTAAAAACTTCGTACAATTGTGCGAGAAATAGTTTTGCAGCAGCTGCTCTTTCAGTTTCCCCCCTCAGATCTTTATAGTTTTTAACTTGCTCTCTAATGCACGAAGGTGTGAGCCAGGTGAGATATGTATGAATGCCATTTTCAAGCAGAATTAAGTTGAAATTTTCTAGACTTGCCAAAAATGGCAACAATAAAAAGTTCACTTTTGTTGCCAACTAAAAAAAAAAGACACAGCAACTACCATTAAATGTGGCTCTTAATTCTGTATTTTATTCAAGTTGAAAATTCTTGGTTTAATTTAAATTAAATCCTTTCCCAAAAATATAGAATTGTGGTCGACATATTTAAAGGCCGGAATATGTTGTAAGATTTAATCGAAGGGACAAGACTTTGACTTAATAAAATATTATCTAATTTAAATTAATATATTCAAGCTGAAAACTATTTAAAAATATTTACAGCATTTGTTGAATTGCAAATCTAAGCTAATTATAAATTTTTCAAAGTCTAAATTAATTAAAAAAAAAAAAATGTTTAGATACAATTTCTTGTTATATTTTATTTATTTATTTATTTTCTTTGACTTATTATATTTTCAATATAAAAAATAAATAGCTTTAAGCCCAAACTATCAAAGAAAATATTAAAAAATTGCTTATTTCAGCTATTTAAGAAATTCTGTAAAAACAAAAATATTTTAAAATCAAACTGTCATAGAAAAAACTTAAAAAATTGCTTATTTTGGCTAAATAAAAATTTCGAAATGCAGTTATTTTCTTTTGCTAGTTTAAGCAACCTTTTTTTTCCCCCCATTTTGACTTGTTTTGCTGGCCAAGAAGTCATTTAAGCCAAAGATAAGCCAACGTTCAGAGAGTGATGTCGATGACAAAGTGAGATTCTATCAACATAACTTCATTTAGCAACTTTGCTGTGCTCTCTTCATTGGCTCTCTTGTCTTTGTTTTTTTTTTCTTCTTTTTTTCTTGTTGTTGTACAGCATTTTAACATGGCTTTTTTGAGTTAGCCACGACCTCTAATACCGCTGTATCCTGTTTTGGCTTTGCTCTGCCTCTTTTCCCCTTCTCCTTTTATTTTTTTCGCCCTGCCTGGGCACTGATATTTTTGCGAAAATGAAACTTTAACAAAATTAAACTTTTCTCATTAAAACGTGCGATTTTTTTCGCTCCTTATCCTTATACCGAAGCTCACACAGTTCCTGGTGATTTTTTTTTTAAACGCTGACCGCAGCGTCGCCATTGTGAAGGGACTGGAAAAGGGCAAAGGGAGAAAGTTGGAGAAACTGGGAGAACGGCGAGATTCCGCCGAGAGTTGTGCATATGGTTGAGTGACTGCCAGCAGAATTGGCCATATGCACAGTGAAAGAAAAATTTCAAAATTTATTAAATATTAAAAAAAAAAATTAATCAAAGAAAAGAAGAGCCTAAAAAAGACACAGAAATTTACTTGGTAAAATATTCATAATTATATTTTCTTGCTTACTTTTTTAATGCCTCATTGAATAGATTTTATATATCTTTTTATTATTTTAATGATTTAATTTTTAAACTATTTTTTAAAGGGAAGAATACTAAAATATTTCATGGGCTGCAATTTTTGTTGAAGGAAAAATGTACTATTTTATATTTTATATTTCTTGTTAATATTTTAATGATTTAATTTTTATAATATTTTTTAAAAGGAAGAATACTAAAATATTTCATGGTCTGCAATTTTTGTTCAAGGAAAAATGTACTATATTATTGACTTTAATCAATTTTCCCTCAGCGTATCATCCGGTATCAGTGAAGGGACTTTGAAGGGGTTTCTCTTTTCATTTTTTATGTTATTTTTGTGAACTGCTCAACCTGTCGACATGGGCAACATGTGCCGCCATCACCACCACCGAGGACGCTCTTCTGCAACCAATTTTTATAGCAATTGCCAATTTTGCTGCCGCTGCTGTTGCTCCAGCTCCTTCCTGCTTTCTCTCCCGCATCCTTTCACCTTGCTTTCTCCCGATATCTTCCCCTCCTCTACCCAGCTTCGCTTCCCCCTCTCTCTCTCTTTCTCCCTTTGTATCTCTGTCCCGCTTGGCTTTTTTTTAATTGAATATAAAACTTGCCAGCGGCAATCGGAAGTGCACTGCAGGAAACGCCAGCTGCCCGCATGTGTGTGTGTGTGTGCAAGTGAGATAGCTAAATAGAAAGGGAGAGGAAGAGAAGGATATAGGGAGAGGTGGACCCAAAGAGACTGTTCTAAAGTTGGCTTTCCATTATGAAAAAAACACCAACAAAATATTAAAAAAAAAAACAAAAAAAAAAATTATATATACTAACACAGAAAGTGCTGAAAAAAAAAGATTGTATGAAAAATTGTAAAACGTCTAAACCTATAAAAAAATATTTGAAACATTAAAAAAAACACGGAGAAAATAGACAAAATTCTGTACATACAAAGTCTCTATGGTTTAAGCTTGGAAATCTACTCGATGGCGGAAATTTCTTGAAAGTAGGCTATACATTTTTTTTCGCGCCTTCGCCTCCGCGATTCAGAAAACCAAAGCGAGTAAAAATTATTTTAAAAATATATAATTATATTAAAACAATATATAATTATATTTAAAAAATATATTCATATAATAAAACAAAACAACTCACAATTCAAGGGCCCAGTCCAGGAACTTATGCAGACCATTCTCCAGGGGCTTGGTCTGGAACCAATTGGTGTGGAAGGGCATCATGTAGGGCGCCTTATTCTGTTCGTAGTAGCGCGAGAAGTCCTCTTGGAGCCACTGAAGCACCTCCTCCTCATCCAGATTATGCAGCACGCACTGATCCAAGTACGGACAATGTCCGCCCTCATATCCATCCACATAGTGGGTGTTCAATGGCACTTCCCAAACGCCAGGGAAGGTGCGCGACGGGCAGGTGCCGCTCTTGCATTCGTGGGAGATCTTATAGTCGAGGGTATATGGCCATACGGGCACGGCCACAGGGGGAACGGTGATCGAACTGTCGTAGATATAACCGAAGTCTTCCAGGACCTATAAAAAATATAATAAATAATTTATATAAATATAAATATAAATATAAATTTAAATATAAATATTAACAAATTTCATATTATATTTTTAGATTTTTGAGATAGATAGATATTTTACAGATTAAGTTCGTTTTTAATACATACAAATTCAGCTTACAATTTTTTGCAAAGCTTTATTTAGTTTTAAAAACTGAAAAAGTTTCAAATTTTAAAGTTCAACATATTTTTCATATTAAATTTCTTTTAGTGTTGAATTTAATAAATTAACGCATTTTCCATAAAGTCGAGCAACAGATGGCCGAATGCCTATCGGCATTGTCCCATCGGAATGTTTGGATATATATGCATATATCGTGAATATATATATATATATCAAACACACACTCACTCACACCCATTATCTGCATAAAGAGATCCGCCATAGATATGATTTTAAATGCGTGAATCGGAGATTTAGGGCTGTTTTACGTATACGTAATATGGCTGATTTTCGCATAATGTGCTTGCTGTGCTGCTCTTGAACCACTCGGTGCGTGTGCGTGTGAGTGTGTGTGTGCTGTGACATTGATGTCATGTCATGTCATCTCAACCAGAAACTTTCGGCCTCCCCCCCCCCTCCCTAGGAGTGTGTGTGTGTTTGGGGGGACTGAGGTTACGGTTAGGTTGCCTCATCTGCCTCATCAGATTCCCACCAAAACTCAATTTCAATTTAAGGCCAATCTCAGCGGCGTGGAATTTAAATAAGGCAAAACAGGCACAACATAATATTGAGTATTTGGGTTAATTTAATTTTTGTGCGGAATTTCATTTTATATTAATTAAGTAGAAAATTTATTTATAGCCAATTTTTAATAAATTTTGTTTTTAAAAATTTTTTAAAGGCATTAAATGCAGCTGTGCTTTTCAATAGAAAAATTTAAGAGTCAAGTTTTCTGCGATTTATATTATTTTAATGCTGTTTTTTTTTTTAATTAATTAAAAAATTAACTTAAATAAGTCTGGGCATATTTTTGGGTTTAGAAAAAAAAAATTATAGCTATTAAATGCAGCAGATATTTATATAAAGGAACGTACATAAGCTTACAGAAAATATGAAGATTTTTATTTATTAAAGCCATGTTTTGTATTAAATTCTGTTTTATGTAGCTAGAAAAATTATTTTAAATATATATTCGTTTTGGGAATTCGAAATATATAAAGCTTTTTGTTTTATCTTTTAATAATTTACCATATTTTTTATTATTATTTTTATTTCATATTTTCTTTGGTAATTTCAATTCAAAAATCGTAGAAATTTAGAGTTTGCAAACACCTGAGATTAAAAATCCTTTTGATTAAATGGAAATTGAGTTTGGCTCTGTTTCGACTCGGAAACCGATTTTCGATTTTCGCTCTGCCTCTGATTTCAAGGAATCGTCATCGTCATCGCCCTCGACAATTGCATGTCAACTGATGTTTTTCATTGTTTGCATTTTTCTTTTGTGAACTCCGTTGTCCCGGCTTTCCCTCCTCTTCGTCCTCTTTCTCCTGTTCATTTGGGGGAATCCCCACTCACCTTGTATTGGGTGTTGCGGCCAGGCTTGAGGAACGGAGCTCGCATACCGACCACTTCATTGGTGGACACATTGGCAAAGTGTCTCAGGATCTCGCGCATGCCAATCATCTCGCCCACCCACTCCTCGTAGCCCTTGTCCTGGAGTCCCTGCTGCTGCGAGATGCTCTCCGTTCCGATTTCGTGTCCCGCGTAGCCCAAATGCTGGATCTGCTGGTAGTTGCTGCAATCGAGTGTACAAAAAAATGGTAGAATTTAACAATTGGCCAGAAAATATTTTACAAAAGCAAATTGGACAATCATTTGGGTATGGCAAAAAAACAGAAAAATTACCAGATATTATTATATTATTGATGTACGACGAACAAAAAATATTATAAATCAAATAATCGAATGGGGAAACTTCAAAAAATATATTTTTAAAATATTATTCCTAAGCGCTTTGTTAAATTAAACATTATTTTCATTTAGAAAAACCATTTCTAATTACAGAAAAACTCCACAAAAGTGCCAAACTACTGACGGAAATTTTTAAAAAATTTCCCCCCGAAGAAACTATGTACCAGTTAGCTTCTGCTTGGAAAACTGTTAGCAAATCATTTTCACACTCAATGGATGGCTTGGCACAAAGAAAACCACCCAAGGTGTGTGTTGTTTTGTTTTGCAAATTCGAAACTAACTGACGAACGAGCTCGGGACTCTGACTTACTCACACATCGGGCTTTTTGCCAATTAGAAGAAAATTTCCCCAAAACAAAACTGCACTGGGAAATGGAAAATGAATGTGAATCATCCAAAAAGCTGTGGGTAAGTTGAAGCTGTTTGAAAAATAAATTCATCAACAATTTCAAGACGAATATACTTGAACAAAAATTAACAAACTTAAATACAGAATTTTGAGTTTTAGTTAAAATATTAAAAATACTTGTCATGTAAATATTTCAATTGAATTTTCTATTTTCTTGCTTTACAAATATTTTACATGTATTTTTGATGATGCAATTTTGTTACCATTGTTTCTACTCCTAATTTTTGTGGGCGAGCATAAAAAATGAAAGTTTTGCAATGCCAAAAGCGAAACAACCAAAAATATGTGTGTATATTTATGAGTGTGTGTGTTTTTGAAATATTTATTTCTTCAAAGGGCGCCAAAAGGGGTTCCAGCTTGAGGGAAAACTGCTAACGAATAATGTATAGTTTTTTCGGTACTGCCGTTTCTCGCAAAGAGCAAATAGTTAAGAGAAAATATGAGGCAGGAAAATGCATAAAAAAAATGGAAAACAAAAATAAAAAAACAAAAGATGAAAATAAAATTATGAATGCTTTCTGCTTGTTGTTTTTCCATTGTCTTTTTAGTCTCTCCGTTAACTCGTTTCATGCAACACCAGCCGCAACAATAAGCAAGAATGTTGCCTGAATATACAGATATATATCTGTATATATGTGTATATATATATATTTATATTTATTAAACATTTCACTCGCTGTGTGTGCAGTGTGTGTAAATATTTTGCAATGAAATTACGCCCTAAAGTCAAACTTTTGCCCAAAAACTACGAGAAACGAGTAACGCAAAAGTAAAAATCATAATGAATGCGAAGGGTTACTCCTGGTTGTTGTTTTTAGTGCACAGAAAACAAAAACTAATAGAAATAAATATATCTTTAAATATTTTAAAATTATACTGGGTTCTATAATATTTTTTTTTTAGCATTTAAGATGATGGAAGGGAATGAAGTCGTAAGATAACCAAGTAAAGCCATAAAAATTAGTCGAACTATTTTTATTAGCATTTTCCTTTATATTTTGAATATTTTAATTGCGAACAAGTTTCTTAATATCATTAAATAATTTTAAAAATATTTAAAAGTTATTTAACAATATACAAAACAGCTTAAAGGACATTTAATAATTTTAAAACGTTCAAGAGAACCTTATGTTTTGAATGTTTAATGAAATATAACCAAATAATATAAAATAAATATATTAGAACTATTAATTTAAATATTTTTAAAGCTTACCCCTCTAAAAACTAGTATTTGAAATAAGAAATAAAATTTGATTTGAAATTGATTCTTAAATTCTATAAAAGTCATTTAATCATTTTATTAAAATAAGAAGGAGCTTGCACTTTAAATGCATAAAGAAATAAAACGAGAAAATGTATCATAAATATTATAAAGTTTCGAAGTAAAATATTTTATGGAAGTTTGAAGTTTGGAAGTGTTATGAAAAGTTTTATACTTTTGAAAATATTTTTTAAAGGTTCAAATACAGTTTTTGGAAACAGTCAGTCTTAAATAATATTTTTTTTCTTTCCCTGCAATGGCAGTGACGCATTTGCTGCACCGTAGGCGTTGCAGCCACGCCCATTGCATAGAGCCTGCTGCATCCACACCTCCATTATGCCGCCCACGAAACCTCTCGAAAGGAGGACCCCTTAACGCACACCCAAAAAACCCAACCCAAACACACGCCCCAAATCCCATCTCCCCCTTGCTGCACTTTCAAACAATAGCGCACGGGCACAAAACTATCTGACATCGTCAAAAAGTTCATGCAAAAATGTGGAAATGTGAAAAGTTGTTGAAAAGCCTGTGCCTCAGGATGTGCCACTAGTGTGTGTGTGTGTGTGCGTGGGGTGTGCGAATGCGAGTGTGTGTGTGTGGGGTAGATTTATTGCATGACATTTCAATTGTTAGACAAACAGCTGGACGAAGAACTAGAAGCTGAAAAAGGGGTGGCAGCAGCACTTGTAGCCAAGGCCAAATGAGGAAAACTTGCAAAAAAAAAATGGAAAATGGAAAAAAAGATAATAGAAAGAAACAGAAATGGGGAGAAGCTGGGGGAAAAGGAAAAGGAGTGAGGAAACGAAACCCAAAGAAAGCCAACAATTCAAACAAACAGTGTTGCCAACAATGTGACCCAAAACAGGGCTGTCGATGATGATGATGATGATTGTGTTGAGGGTGATGGTGATGGTCTGAGTGCGCGTCGATGGCTGTGACAGATAGTGTTCCAATTAGTTTGTCATACTGTGGACACACATCCTCCCTAGAACTGAGATGGGATCATTTTCAATTTCAAATTGTTAAAGGGAAATGTAAATAATTAAATACAAATGGGTTGTGTGTTTAGAGTGACCGGGTCACTTTGCAAAGCAACTTTAGAACATTACTATGGTCACATGGTATGCAATAAGTTTTAATAGATTATTTAATTATTTTAAAAGTATTAAACAACAACAACAAGTCCTTGCCTTAGCTTGCATAAGATGGTGAAATTTAGACTACTATAATACTAATATTAATATATATAAATATTAATATTTTTACAAGAATATCTAGTCTCTAGCAAAGCTTTAAAGCACATTTTTGTGACTCTGACAACCTTGGCGAAATCCAAAATTATACCCTGAGCACCAGCACTCAAAAGTGCACCTCCCCAAACCTCTTGCTTCAGATGACATAGGCATATGCGAGTCTGTGTGTGGAGCAGTGGTTAAAACCCAGGATTTGAAGGCCAAAAGGGAAGGAGGACAAGATGTCGAGGTGACAAATGTCAGCAGCAATTAACAGAGCCAGCGAGGCAGAGGCAAAAATAGTCAAATGACACGCTACAAAGAAAAACTGACAAAACATAGATCTCAAACAAAAAAAAAATACAAAAAACAAGGAAAATAGAAAACCAAAAAAGGAAAAGGAAATGCAAAAGAAAAGAAAAAGGAAAGAAACGCCCCCGTTTCTCAAAAGTGGACTAAAAACCGAGAGAGTCTGTGGTGGAAGTGCGTCACACATTTGATGAATTTCCCTTTGGCCTTGTCGCGAGTGGCCGAAGACAGAGTGCAGTCATTGTTTATGCCCCCCTTGGAAAGCCACCCCTCCCCTCAACCATCTGATAGTGGTTTCTCCCCTCCACAATTTTTATTGCCAAAATCCATTTAAAAACTCAGTCTCCTTCTCGTACCATGTCCTTGCTCTGCGAGTATTAAATTTTCCAGCAACGAAAAACGGCATTTTCACTTATACCCCTTAATTCCATACGCACACAGCCTGTTTCTCTGTGTCTGTTGCGGTTGCTAACAAGTTCAATTTGCATTTAAAAAGGCAGAAACACATGTAATCTGAACGATTAGAAATTGTAAGATTACACAGGCACACAGGGTGTAGGGCAGCAGGAAAAGTCTTGGGGAAAATCGGGGAAAACAACCCACACACACACTCAACAGAGGGCTGCCTTATTTGGTTTTTTTTTTATAATTAATTTTAGGGCTTTAGGTGATTGATTTTGAAGTTAAAAAATAATTATAAAAATGAGAGGATATAAATTTAAATTTCTAAATAAATTAGTGCATGTTTTGCATATTTTATTTAAAAATATATATTGAAAATTTATTTGTTACTTCTTTGGTTTGTTTCATTTTTTCCTAATTTTAGTTATAGCGTAAAGTCTTTGATTTTCAAACTATTTAGACCACCCATTTGTTGTAGGAATTTTTCCTAGGACACACACACATATTTTTCTTCAATTTGTGCCCCGTCTCAAAGTCGAACAATTTCTTTTAATGTGCTTTTAAAAGCCGAGATCTACAGGTTCGTCCAAAGCTATTTTTTTCTCTTGAGTTTTCAGTTGTTTTTTTTGTACACCGAAGAAAAATTACCTAAATTCAGGAAACTACAAAGAAAAACAAAAGAATACAAACTTGTTAGTAATATCATAAATGCAGACCAAGTTTTGCGTTATTAAAAGGGTTTACAACTTTTAAATTTAAAATTATTTTTTTTTTTATAATAAAAATATAACAATTTGCTTATTAAATGTGTTATTAATTTAAATATATTTAATTGAAGCAACTCAAGTAAGGTTTAAGGAAGTAATATCATTAAGAAACAAAAAAAAAACACTACGATTTTCAGTTTTAAAAATGTTGTTTTTTAAATAAATATTTTGTAGGTGTTTAAAACCTAAAAAAAATGTATAGAAAATTAATTTCTTAAGTGGAATATTATTTTACTGCTTTTTAAAATCAAAAACAAGCTCATCCTGCTGCTCTGTGTATATTGAGGAACCAAAAACTAACTTCATTTGCATGGCCAGCGCATATTGTGCGTGTGAGTATCTGAAGTATCTACATATGTATCCGTGTATCTGTGACCGAGCTAACGAGCTAGCGTGACTTGGGCAAAGGCATAAAAACAATAAGCCCCCTCACCTCCTTCACTCCTGCCAGCACAATTTCAATAAAGCTCTCCTCGACAGCTCCTCTCGTTCTTGCTTTACACACTCATAAAGAAAATTGCAACACAAACAAAAAAAAAGAAAGAAAGAAAATTAAGGAAAAATTCAAAAACAACAACAACTGACACAGCCAAGGCGAAGCAAAGAAAATCGGGAAAATGGGGGGCGATTCTGTTCACATGGAAAAATTATGGCTGCCTTGCTGACTTCTAGTTTCTTTTTCCCCTCCTTTTTTTTGTCCATGATCATCGTTATTATCAACACCAGTTAAGCAATAACAGTTGGCAGGGAGGCAAGGGGCTGACAGAAAACGTTGGAAAATGGGAGACCATGAGGGGGTAGAATGTGTGGGGGAAAACGTTGGGGGTTTTAGTGATTACAAGAACCAACTAATAAAAACAGACAACCAAAAACAGAGGGCGAATGCAAAGAAGAGCTCCTTCGTCGCATAAACATACAAGAAATTCGATGAAAAAAAATTACAGTAGTCCCTGGTTAAGAGGAAAAGATTTAAAAAATGAAATGTAAAAATATTTTGATAAAATGCGTTTAAATTTATTACATTAAATGTATTATTTAAGCTTACATAAAACTAAATAATGCCTAAGTTTTTGACATTAAATGAAAGTTAATGTGATCTTATAAATAGAAAAAAATAGCATTTTTACGTTTCCTAGTCCCCCAGTGGTTTTTTTTATTTTTATAATATATTTTTATCTTTGTTGTATAAAAGTTGATTAAGTCATACTTATGCATACCTAAAACTAGGAAAAGGCAAATATAAATTCCCATTTAAATATTATACTAAGGTCCCACTGTACAGGGGACTGAAATAAAGAAGAAGCTGCTGAGTGGAGCAAGGTCTAGTGCACATGAAGTGCACTTTGCATACACACACCAAGATGCAGATATGTGCCATCATCATCAACAGAGAAAGAGAAAGGTAGAGAGAGTGAGAGAGAGAGGGAGGAAGAGGATAGACTATGACTATGACACTGAAGAGGAGAATTAACCCATGAAAAAAAAAAGGTAGACCATATGGCTTATCCGCTTAGCTGCCTCGACTTACTCCAATTAAAAACTGATAACGAAATCCTTTAACAGGATTAATACCCTCATTCAGCATATGTTTTCAAGGGAATTATATATGTCTTCATCTTCCCTTTAACTCTGATAATATTTCCCTGTGATATCTTTATGCCAATCTGTGTGGCATCTCTTGGTGCCCATCTGCAGAGATCAGAGGCCCAAAAGTTAATGTACCCAAACATGGCTTTAGAGTTGAAGCAAAAAGGATACTTGGACCTGTGTGTGTGTGTGTCTGTGCTCGGACAGGGACATGGACAGGGGCAAGGCACCTGCAAGAGCTGTTAAAGTGTCATTGGGTTGTTGTCATAGTCATTGTCAGCGTTGTCGTTATCTTTATTTCACATCAACGACATTGTCATCATCATCATCATCATCGTCCTCATCGTCATCGTTATCATCATTCGTTGAAATCTCTTCGCCACTGCAGTCGGCGACAGTGTCCAAGCAGGACTGAGATTCTGGCTTTTTAATAGGGAAAGTAAAGGATTTTTATAGAAAAAATAAAGAGAATATAGAAGGGATTTAATAGAGCCTTAAGCCAATGAAAAATTCTAAAAATATCAAACAGAGATGATATCATATTTAGAGATTTGTAAGACATTTCTGAATTCATTATACACCCTATAAATAGATTATTATTTGCAACTCAAACAAAACAAATTCTTACCAGGAAGATACATAAAAAATATATTTAAATTGCATTTTAAAACCCACTAGCTACTTGCTATTTCCTTGAAAAAAGAAAGAAAAAAAATACACAAACCACTTCAGAGCACCCAAAAACCCAACACTGAGTCAAAGGATGCACTGGCCCTGCCTCCGGACTTGGAGCCGTAACCGTTCCCTTAACGTAAACGTAACCATTGCCGGAGTTTTGGACCAAAGTCTCATCATCATTGTCGACAACAACAAACAACAGTGCGCGCTGTGGCAATAACAACACGAACAACAACGGCAGCAGGGCCCAGCCAAGCCTTCATCAACAATTTGCAGTAGGAAAAACAAGGAAAATCGACCACCCACACTTGCACACATGCACATGTCACAGACAGATACACCACACACACACACACACACCCACAGAGGGGAGAAAGGAGGGAGGTGAAACCATTAGCCAGCGAACAGCATCTACATATTAACGTTACGGATATTTTCCTACCAAATTGCAAACACGGAGAAAGGAGAAAGGCAAACGGCGAACGGCGAACGGAGAAGGTTCGTTTGCACAGCTCACTGATCTAAACCAATTGCCAGGACCAAAAGGGCTTCGAGGATGCAAAGCCACGTCAGTGAACTGGCCCAGCAAGCAAGCAGATTAATTGCAGCCACAAAAATCGATTTATGTACATGAATGCGACTACCTTTTGTTTATGTTTCTTTAAATATTTATCATACCAAAATTGAGGATATAGTGAATAATAATTTCAATCCAAGAAATATTTCCCTCTTTTCAATGAAAACGAAAGGCCACACCCACCCACAGGGCGTATACGTAATGTAATGCAGCGCATTGCATTACGCATACGCACCGTGTCTCGCGGTCACACTTAAAGCAAATTAAAGTGAAATTTGCATATATGAAAGCTAAAATATATATATATCTCCTCCTCCATCTCCTTCTCCTGGCTCTACTGCCTTTTTGATGGCAACTTAAAACTTGCAAAACCTCGCCCCAGACAGCTGCTCCAAAGTTGTTCAGGTCATTTAGAAAAGTTTAAAGCTAAAGATGTCGACTTCGCTGTCGCCTTCGCCGTTGCCTTACACAGTTGTTGCTGTAATTGTTGGTGTGTGTTGCTGTCCTGGTATTTATCCTTGCTGCTGCTGCTGTTGGGAGCATCGGGGGCATGGCCACGTCAACATTAGCATCAACATCAGGCGCAAAACCGCGACGCTGCTGCGCCCGCCGCTAGGCATAGAAAATATATACGTAAAATATATATGTATATATTCCCCAGCAGCTGGACCAACTCAAGGTACAAGTTGCGACACAACAAACCAGCAGAAAAATCAAAATAAGAAAAGCGAGAGTGCTGCACAGTGGAAATTGCTTTCAAAATTGCAAAAAAAGTGCAATTTTAGTGTGAAAATTATTTAAAATTTAACAAATGAAATTAAAAGTAATTCCCTACTTCTACAAAATACTTTTCTAAAGAAAACTTTTGGTAATGGTACATTTTTCAGCCTATAAAACTGTTTAGCATGATGTATAATCAGCTTAAAAAAATATTAGAAATATATTAAATTAAATGAAAACAATATTTTCTTGATATTTCCTATTAATACTAAGCCCACTGTCTTCCACTTGGCTTCTTGGAACACCGGCAACAGCAGAAGCAGCACAGCAGCCTCTCTGACCATATTGTGCCACCGGAGGCGTTTGGTCTAAGTGGGCGTGGCAGATGGTTAGCCTTTAGCTTGACGTTATTAATATTAAGTCGCTGAAACGGGACCGGAATGGAAATGAAAAGCGAACTTTTTCTCCTGCCTCACACATACACCTCACTCTCTCTCTCTCTGGTGGCTGTTGGCAACTTAAATGGTAAGCCAGGACATCAAAGTTGCTTAGCCGAGCCGCCAGGCTCGAGGATGCTAAACAGATTTGGGGCTCTCTCTTTCTCTCTCACACTTTTTACGATGGCCGCTTGGCCGCTTGCCAGGATGCTGGGCAAAATGTCAAGGTGTTGATTACGCGTGTCAAAGTTCACCTTTGGTAATTGCCAACGGCCCTCGACGGCATGTCCTTAGCGCCTATGTGTGTGCTAGAGTGTGTCCTATGTTCTAGTGTGTTTGTGTGTTTGGTTGCTGAGGTCAAACGATGGCAAACAATTCATGAAATGCAATATCAAAGAGCACATCTACTCAGACGAACACACGCCAGGGCAATTATTTGGTCCAGCACAAATATCAGGAAATACACATTAAGAAATATTACTTATTAAATAAATGCAAAATTATTTATAGATTAAAACTAAAAAGTATTAAAGGGCTATAAAAAAACAATGCTAAAAATGCCATAAAGTCAGTTTACTGAGAGTCCTTTCACCACTCAGGGTTTGGCTTATAAAAAATAAGAAAGTATGCTTAATTTTTCACCACAATTTTAAATGATATGTTTGAATCATCTTTCTCTCAGTGCTTTGGGAAAATGCACTTGCAGGCCACTCGAAACTGGGACAATGTCTTGGCCAAGAGCCCGGGGGCTTGCGGTCGGTGCTTGTGTTTTATTGATTCCATTATAAATGCCACCTAATCGATATGTGGCAGCAGGCAGTCGGGATTAGGCATATGACAGCATTAAATATGCAGCAAGGAAACGCTTTTGATTGAGACCATCAGTTAATGGCCATGCGAGTCCTGGAGTCCGGGGCTAATGGAATGTTTAGTGAAACGCACAAATTTCGCCCTAATTTCGGTTGGGTGAATTAAAAAACCAAAAGGCCGAAATCCCCTGGCATATTTTATTGTGAATTTTAATTGGGTTTTTACTAGAATTTGGTTTATTCTTTTTTTTTTTTGTTTTGGTTTTCATTGTGATGCATTTGGTTTGTAAATTAGTTTTTGGTAGTCGAAAGCTTTCCTCTTAATCCATTTGATTTTTTTTGTGGCTTTATTAAAGGGATTTATTTAATTATAAAAATAATGGTTGATTCAATTATGAAATATATTAAAAAATATTATTATATTTGTTCAGTTTAAATTTAATTTATCATTTATAAATGAATTTAAAATATATTTAATTGCAGTTTGCATTAATTTATTTAGTTATATATTTATTCTTTTTCTATGATTCATTTTTTATCTAATATTTTCTATCTATAAAATTGTGTATAATTTACTGCAAATTTTCCAGAGAGATTTCCAAATGAATCAACTCATTGTATAGGATTTAATGAAGACCCAGTACAATACCAATTCGTATCCTTAATATCCTTTTTGACTCCTCCTAACTAATAACCACGCCCTTCGTGTGCCACATTTTCGCACCTGAGCGCAGGATGAGAGGGAAAACGATTTAAAATAAATAATTACATAGTTAAACCAGCTGCTGCCACGCCCACTTCCGTTGCGCAATAAAAGTACAGCCCTTCGTCTATGACGGAACATAACGCGGACTCGATTTCAATCTTCTGGTTTCTGCGGGGGGAGTGGCTCATGTTTATTCATACCCTTTTCCTTTGATTACACTCAGGAAAAAATTGTGCAATTTATACAATTTTTTGTTTTTACATTATATAAAATATATTTAATATAAGGTGGACTTGGAGTTTTAAATATTTGTATTTTAATATGTAAGCCTTTTAAAAAATTAACTTGAAGTGCTAATTGTCTTTAGAACATTTAAAAATTAATTTGAAATTAGTTTAGTTTGTTACCTAATGGGCATTTATTATATTTTTAAACATACAATAAATACATTTAAAATTATATTCAAAATAGGTTAAAAATATTATTTTTTTTTTTAATTTCAAATGATTTCAATTCTGAATTTCTGTGACATCGCTGCATAAAATTGTAATCTCTACAGAGCTCTAGGTTTTTGCTTATAATATTTTATTTATTAATACTTTATTACAAGAAGGGTTGAAAATATTTCCTCTGAGTGCTTCGAGTGGCAGCTTTAGTGTATTGTTAACAAGGAAAATTAAAACGTAAATGTTTGAAAATTAGATTTTGGCCCCCAAAGTCGCTATTGTTTAGTTGGCTTTGGTCTGGCCTTTGGCTCCCAGCTCTCCTCCTCTCTTTGCTTCTCCTTAACTTCACCCTCCTGTTGGTCCTGCTTTTATCCTGCTTGCCCGATTTCTTTGTGCCTTCTGTGCAGAGTGTGCTCTGGGTGTGTTCAGTGTTCAGTGAGGTGTTGCCTAGTTTTCGGCTTGTTAGTTAGTTAAAAGTTTTTGCGTGCAATTAAAATGCTGCGCAAAAAGTTTCCTTCAACATTGTTCTTAATTTTTTCCTTGGTTTTTGCAGTGTTGCCAAAGCCAAATACAAAATGAACAGCTATTGTCTCAGTGCCCCGTGTGTGTGTGCGTAAGTCCTGCAGTCGGCAAAGTGTGTGCAAAGTCCTGTGGCAATTGTCTGATTGTTTTCTTAGCCGCAGCAGCAGTAGCAGTAGCTTCCGAAGGAGCCAGCATTCAATGGCAAAGAAGAAAGTTCGTTATCAGTGACATTTTGGCGTATAAATAGCAAACAGCTCGCAGTCGAAAACCCTTTCGACGAGTCCTTGGCACAGCGCTAACCCGCTTCGTCCTGGCCAGTTATGCACGAAAAGAAAATGTGGCTATCAAATTTATGAATTTTTTATATTTTTCAAATTATTTTGGCCTTGGTGGAAATGTATATAGAGATGAAAAGACCTATAAGATACAGTTAGATATCAATAAAAATTGATTTTATATCGATTTTTGATTTTATTTTGATAATATCTTTAGGTTTTCACCTTTTAGTACTTAAAATTCCAGAATATAATTTCAAAACGATTCCGTTTTACTATTTATTTCCCCTTCGAGATCTTTCAAATTTTTCTATATTTCTTTCAGTGTAGTTCTTAGTTCTCGATTCCCAGTTAGCAGTTAACAGTTCCCAGTTGCCGTGGCGAACGTGCTGGCAATGACAATTGAAATGAATATTCTAAGCAGCTGGGCCACAAAGCTACTCAAAGACCGGTAGATTCGGTGGACCAAAGAACACAGAATCCTGCAGTCTGAATCCTGGAATCCACAAAATCCCAAGCAGTCTGTATATATATATATATGTATTTATCCTAGACATTTATTTGCCTTTCATCGATGTCTGGACAATTAGGGAATGTATAAATGCCGCACAGAGGAAATAATATAAATACGAAATTGTCAGAGCCATAAATATTGGTTTGATAAATCTTTGACGAAGTCTACGACTACTTGGCCTTACTCCTTAATTTAAATTATTTCCCCAGAGATTTTCCTCATCAAGTGTGACTTTAATTTACCAACGAATGTCACTCTCAGTCGCTCTATCCGCGAAATTAAATCAATTGCTGACCGCAAAAACCGAGAGCTGCAGAAATATGATTCATGTTGTGTGTGTGTGTGTGTGTATATGGTTGAGGCCAAAAGGAACCGCAGCAGTCGATGTCAGAGAATATGCATTTTTATTTCTTTTTGCCAGATATATACCATATAAAAGAACTGACAAAACTAATTGCCTTGGCGGAAAAATAAAGCGAATATACGCAAACCGTTGGAAATTGAAAATAAAAATCTTAACAAAATAAGCTAAGAGCTGAAGAGTTGCCGAGTCGCATTAAATCATTTCCGCGCTGCGAAGCAGGCAGATTCTTCTTCGTTTTTATTATGTTTCTATATTGTTGTAGTTGTTGCTGTATTTTTTGCTATATATATATATTTTTTTTTGGCCTGTTCTTGCGGCAAGTTGCAAGTTGCAGGCAGTTGCAGTTTACCACTATTTATGGGCTGCTGCCGGTGGCGATGAAAAAGATGAAAAGTGGCAGCAATGTCTCCCTGCTGCTGCCTCTTTGCTAGCAGAAAAATGTTGAAGAGTATCCTGGTATCCTGCTTCTATATTTATATATATATAGTATATCGTTTATATATATATACCACCTCCCCCCCGCCCGATTAGCGCATTCATGTGTGTGCATGTGTAACATATTCAGGCAATTACTGCCATTCAGCGCATTTCAATTCAACTTCAAAACTGTGCCACCCTCTCGGCCCTCCTCCCCTCCCCTTAGACTTTTCCGCAACAAAAGTAGCAGTAAAAAAAAAAGGAAAGCAAGAAAAAAATGAAAAGCTTTTAAACTTCACTCAAGATTTTTGCCGTTCACGGCTCTCGGCTCGCAAATTTTTTGACTGTTGCTGCTGCCGCTGCTCACTTAGTTTTCCTTTTTTTTTTTTGGGTTTTGCCAGAAGTCTGACAGGATTTTTGTTGGCACCCTGGTTAAGGATGTGCAATTTATTTATTTATTAAATTATTTTATTTTTTTAATTATAAGATATAACATCAAATATATAAGCAAAGTTGTGAGAAGCAATTTATTTCTATTAAACAAATAGATTTGAAGAAAATGATAATCATTTAGAAAATATTATTGTGATCCCCCAAAATTTTGTGATTTAAAACTTGGCTTTTAAATACATATAATAACTGCCCAAAACCCAAAAAAAGACACCATAAATATTGAAACCTTAGTAACTCTATTAAATAAGTATCCAATTGAACGCTTTAGTAATTTAATTTAAGTTTCAATTTTAATTTAAGGAAAATTATTGAAAATTTTCCTGTATTTTCTACCACCATTCTCTTTGGCATTCTCATAATTTTTGGGCTTGCATGCTGACTGCTTTCGCATTTTCTTCTAGGATGCTACTCCATATATCCTGCTGCTGCTACCACTGGTTGTCTTTATCTACGACTGCCACTTGATGTGTGGGTTTACACAACTGACTAAAGAAATAGTACAGTTTACATCAGACATTCAAAAACGGGGTAAGTTGAGCTTGAAATTAATTTTGGTTAATTTTTAAGATTTTAAAGGGCATAAAGAAATTTAAAAAATGAGCAAAAGAACAAATATTAAAGAAAAGTTTTTCAAGATATAATTAAGTTAAGAATTATTACATTAAAATATCAAAATATAATTAAGGGTATAAATAAGGAAAAAGGTAAAAATACTTAGCCAGAGTATTTACTATTTTTTTTAAATATTTAAATAACTTTTTATACTTCTCACATAAACATTAAATATATTCCCTTTAATATTTTTTAATCATAACTATTTATTTGAAAGTCTAAACTATTATTTTGAGAACATTTGTTTTGGCCTGCCGCTGGCCCTTCATCATTTTCTTTCTCACTTGATTTTGCTGCTGCTGTTGGGCTTTTACTTTGTTGTCGTTTTTATAAGTCTGTCAAAATGTAGTTCATATATGCACACACACACACTCAGATTGTATATATATATATATTCGGCGAAAATTCATTTTGCAGTTGACATAACTTTGTCAGCCCCAATTTATCAACAACAATTAGTAGAGCAGAGCGGACCCCACTGACTTGACTTGACTTGACGAACGAGAGAGTGTGTCCTGGGTGTGCGTCCTGAGTGTAAGCTGTGTTGTGCGTTGTGCTATATGTGCGTGTGGCATGGCAAGTATGTGACAAGTATTTTGAACAAAAACTTTGTCTGCCAAACAGACTCCACTTGGCTTTTCTTGGCCCCGACAATTGAGAGCGGGGCAAACTTTGTGCCCGGGCATTTCGGGGCGGAGACGTAAGCGTAAGCGTAATATTATAATGCCAAAATAATGTGCATTCGGAAAATTGCTGTCACAGCAGCACATCAATTGTCAAGTTGTCAGCTCGGAGCCGGCTTATTAAACTACAAAACTCACCTGTACTCGTGCGACATGAAGAATGTTCCGCGAATCAGGCATCCATTGGGATTCTTGCGCTTGCCATTGAAAATCTTCTGGTAATGATCGTAGTTGTTCAGGTTGACGGCTCCATCAAAGGTCAGCATAATGATTTGGGGAACCTGTAATAGGAAGGATTTTAATTGTTTGTTAAAAAAAATATATTAGCAAACTGGGTTTTCCTACGAAAAAAGCTTATTTGCTAGTTGGCATGGCTATTTCATAGCGTCGTTATACATTTTAATATGGTGCAACCTGATCTTTATTTGTTAATGTATAAATATTCCATAAAAAGATTGATAAGTTGCATATTATAAAATTATAAGATAAATAAAAATTTATAAATCTGTTTTGATATTTTTTTTTTATAGTTATAATTAGAACTCCATGTTATTTAATATTTAAAATGTCAATAAATCGAATATTAATTCATTAAATCATATTAGACTTTTTTCTTCTACATATATGTACATTCCTTTATATAATTTTTTGATATAATTTCCATGATATATTTTCCTCTACATACATAAAAACTAATCAGGAATATCTATATACTCTATGAGTTCAGAAAGCCCTTCTTAGAGATCCTTCCAGTCATAATATCCTGGTGAAAACTACCAGCTATAAAAATAATAATATAGTATTTATGCACTTGCTGTGACAGAAGGTACATGAGGTGTGCTAGGTGTGTGTTTTTGTGCCCAATTAGAGGATTGCCGACCTCAAAATCAGCGGAGCATACTGATGGCATTGGCAGCCGCAAAAAGCAGCGCTGACGGCAGGTTCTAATTGAAGGTTTTGCATTTCGCGTTTGTTTTTCCTGTCTGCATTGCGCCTGGCTGCGTTGGGGAAAAGCAGAGCCACCTCAATCCCCCCGCCCTGGGAAAGCCAGCCCACTTTTGGCTTTGGCAAAACTTACAACTTGAGCATTAAACATAATTAGTGGGCATGTGGGAAACTGGCAGGAGGGAGCAAACTAGCATCGGCAACCGATTCACGAAAACCGAATTAATTTCAAATAATGCTTCCCCGACTATCAATAACACCCGAAAAGCAGCAGCAGCAGCACTGCGAATTCCATTACAAAATTGCCACCCAAAAATATGGGAATCAACCGAAAACCAAACCTAGGGAGAGAAAGCACCACAGCCAAGGCAAAACCAATGCCTGAAAGGCCAACAGTTGCGAGCTGCAACACTTTAAGTGCAGTTCCCATAATCAAAGACCCCACCGAACCCAGTAAGCGAAAAAGTAATAATAATGCCAAAGAAATGACGAGGTTACACACAAAAACAGCGTGAAAATTGCTAGGGAAAATTAAGGGAAATTTGGAAATGCTCTTTTGGTTGGGGAAATATGTTTATATAATTCTACAGAAATATAATTACTGCTTGGAAAAATGATTAAAAGTGAAGAGGGAAAATAGGCAACAAAGCCAAAGAAATTAAATATAAATTTGTTAAGTTTGTTTGTTGGAGTTCTGCTAGAATTTAAATATATTTCATATTTTCTTATTCAATTATATAAATTAATAAAGTTTCATAAAATAAAAGCCAAAACTTCAAGCTTTATCACAAAATCAATCGACTCCAACAGCTGTATAAATCTTTGGGATTAAGGTATATCGAATTTTTGTCCTAAGAACACCATAGAACCTTGAGCATAAAAAATAAAAAAATATACATAGAAGAACGGACGAATGGCTGGAAAATCGGAAGTGCATTTTGCCAAGATCTGGCCATAAAGGAATGCAGCACGGCGGCCAGAACGCACTTAACGCTTTCATTGTAGGGACACATAAAAAGGATTATTGTACAAATTCAATATTAATGTGGTCGCTGGATCGGCGATGACGATTGCAAATTGCAAATGCAACCAGGATAGTGATAGTGAGGATAAGGACAAGGATGAGGCTGGTGGGCACCTAACCGAATTGAGCTGGCAAAATTATGCAGGGGCGTGAATCGAATCTCTTGGCGGTCAGTTTAAGTGCGGAGCTTAGATGACAAGGCGGCATTGAATCGAAATTGAAATTTGCGCTTGGATTCGACAGGAGTTTTTCAGGCTTTCCTTATTTCATTCCCCTCTCTCTTTTTTTTTTTTTTTGCTTTTCTTATTATTCTCCCGCACTTTTCCGGACTTTATTGAACGGCATATTTCAAAAGGCGCGTTTCCGCAAAATGGGTGCAAATCAACTGCAAGAAAAAGAAATTTCGCCTGAATTATGAAGTAAAAATATTATTGCAAATATAATGAATGTGCGGGAGAAGAAGATGCTGGAAAATGGAGCTAAAGCAAATCATAAATTTCTAGCTTGGACCAAGTTTCTCTCAAAAGAATAAGAAAGGGCCAAGGAAATAATGGGAAAGTGGAAAAAGTGTAAGGCATTGTGAACTTTATAGTTTGGCCATATTGCTGAATCCGTCGATTACCTATCGCATTTCAGGGTAAATTGCTTGTCAAAAAAATGCGGCCAATACCCTAACAAAATGTTTGAATATTTAAAATTTTATCAAAATAATATCCTTGGCTTCTCGATACAAGTTCTTCGATTTATTTTCTTCAACATATAATTTATTGATATAATTTGCATCTGCCAATAAACCTCGCTATATTCCCCCTAAATGCCTGATTAAAGCAGCTACATAGGTTTAATAGAATATATCCTGAAATTTAGAAAGGACGAAACTCTACAGAGACACATACATACATACATGGCAAACAGAGGATGAAAAGTGCTAGAATAGTTCCCCAACGACGCCATCGACCCTTTTGGGGGTCCCCCCTTTGCTTTTGCTGCTTTTGGTGCTGCTTCTGTGTGCGTTGATAATTTTTGCCTAATGCGACTCAAGTTTGCACTTTAGTCTTTCAGCAAATATGGCAGCCCCTGAGGCAAGGATGCAGGCGGGAGGGCTTAGGGGGTGGCGCAGGATGAGGAGCAGGCTGAGGCGGAAGGAGGCCACAAGTTTCCTTCGTCGCTGCTCTGGCAAATTTGCATAGCTCAGTTGCTCAATCGCAGCGACAATTGAGCGGCTCATTGATTGCACCACCCCATTGGCCCCAGCATTTTCCATTTCCCATTTTCCAACATTTTCCTCTGCCACATTTACCCCATCCCCATTTGCTGCCACTCACCACTTATCCCAGCAGCCAAAGTTTTTGTTGACACTGTGTGCCATCTTTTCATTTCATTTTCGCAAATCAAACTCGATTCGCATTCAAATTGAGCAAAAGCGGTGTTTTTTTTTTTTGTTGCAATGCCTCTTTTCCTATTTTCTCATTTTTCTATTTTCCTATTTTTCTATTTTCTTTTATTTTTTGCCTTGATTTATGACCAAGAAAAAATTTAAAGAGATTTCCTTTTAATAATTGTGGTGAATAGATAGGCTTTTGGAGGTGTCTTAAATAATTTATAAATTAAAAGAGCAAGGTTAATAAATGAGTTTTTGGCCCCTAAAAAAGTAAATTACCAAGATTTATGACTAATTTCTAAATATTTTGCTTTATGATTTTAGTTTTAGTATTTTCAAGAGCTTTTTTCTATTAAATATATAAAAACTAGTTTCAATGTTGTTTAGACCATCGATAATAGTTTCTTAAATTTATAATAAAAGGCAAAAAGAGTTGGATTAAATTTTAAAAAGTTGATTTCTTATTTAATATATTATATTAACTAAGAAAATATAAAGCAATTTATTTTTTAAATTGCTTTTGAAGATTTTAATACCTTTAAAGTATGTTAAATTAATAATAATAACAAATAAATTATAATATCAAAATAATAGATATATTAGGTTGTCAAATATCTCCCTTCCGCCTTTTTGTCTTTTGAACTTCGCGGCTATGTGCAAAGCGCTACAGAGCTCGTATCTGGCCATAGTATACATCATTTGAAAGGTCTTGACATACCCTACAAAACGACGCTATGCATGATTAGTTTGGATATTTCGTTCAGCAGTTATAGGCGCGTAAACATGGAGTTCACTAACGCCGAAATTCGCGCCATTTTAAAGTTTTCCTTCGTTAAAGGCAAATCCGCTAGAGAAACGTTCCGTGGTGGTTAATGTTGTTTTGGGGGATGGTACTCAATCACTTCGAACCGCGGAGGCATGGTTTCGACGATTGACGGCCAGGAAGGTTTTGCTGTGTGTTTGGTGGGATTGGAAGGGAATCATGCACTATGAGCTGCACACTTCGTTGATGACTCGTCAGAAGCTACGGGAGCTCGGATGGGAGGTTTTTTTGCATCCACCATATAGCCCGGACATAGCGCCAAGTGATTCCTGTCCATAACGAACGACCTTGGTGGTGTAAAGTTGGACTCAAAAGAGGCTTGTGAAAAGTGGCTGTCTGAGTTCTTCGCAAATAGGGAGGGGGGCTTCTACGAGGGAGGTATTATGAAGTTGCCGTCTAGATGGAAACAGATTAACGAACAAAACGGCGCATATTTGACCTAAATCCGATCACTGTAACCTTTTTTATAAAGCATTGAATAAAGAGCAAAAAAGCGGAAGGGAGATATTTGACAACCTAATATACAAAAATTGCAAAAAAGAAATAGAAATCAAAATCCAGAACAGACCCCGCCTAACCCCCGATAAGATAAGGCCAATAAACTTACTTAATTAGTTAGAACAAAAATTCCCAAGATATTTTTTTAATATACAGTGTCACTGTCCAATTAAGCAGGCACTTGTAGATACCACAACTATCCAGTATAGAGTTTTCGATTTCGTAATAAAAAGGTATGACTGAGTTGCCCAATGAAATCAGTTTGAGCCAAATTGCTGCTGCAATAACACATCGTCAACGACACAATCGAAAAACATTGAAAACAGAATGAGATACTTGACACTTTCGGTGGCGGCCCTTGTGGTCTTGGCCTGTGCCCTGCCCAGAACCAATGCTGGCAATGATTACCTCTGGGGCGAGATCGGGGCCAATGACTACAAGTTGGCCAAAGATACCGTCTCGAAGGCCTTTTTCGTGGGTCTGGTACAGACCAAGAAGTACACCTTCAAGCAGTCGGTATGTTTACTTGAAATATTTACTAAAAAATATTCCAAATAAATTCAAATCTAATGTAAAATGCATTTCTAAGGATAATCTGAATGCCTTGACCATAACGGCCATCAAAGTGACGGACAAAAAGAAGAGCAATGGTGCCACCGCTGAGCTAATCAGCGGCGGTCCGGGCTCAAAGGGAGTCACCATTAAGTTTACATCGCTGCGGGGCTATGGCATCAAAGATCTTGTCGAGATATGGGGCCGCTAATCAAGTGGAAAACACATACTTTCACTTTCCCTTCCCCCACCAATCGATGAAGATAACAAAGAAAAAGGTCTAGCTGGAAGTGTATAAATATTAAAACTTTTTGTTTTTGTTAATATAAAATAAATACAAGCTTTCAATGAAGTTTTTTTTTTTTATTTTAAAATGTCAGTTAAAAGAGTGTTTTAAAAATATTTTAATGCCCAAAAAATATAATAAAACCTCTAAGAAAAATTTGGTTGTACATTATGAGACCAAAAATAACTTTAATATAAATACTCCAAGATAAATATTCGTTGTTCTTAATAAGTATGGACAAAACTACCAGAAAAACATTCATAGAGATTTTTCGAGCCTAAATAATGCGTAAAGTTCTTCTTAAATAATTTATAAAAATATTTCCACCCTCAAATATGAATAACAAAATTGCTAGATAAATATTCATAGACATTTTCTTGGCCTTAAATAAACAGAAACCCAGCTAGAAGAGCATTCAAACCTCGACTCTAACCTTTGTCTTACAACTCTGTAATATATGCTGTAACATGAGGGGTTCTCTGGGCCAGATATATATTCTGGCAGCAGCTTGTCTGAGATACAACGAGATGCTTGCTTGTGCAGGTGTTATTTCTTGTCTTCTTATCGAAGTAGGTCAGCCCAAACAGCTTGGAGGTTGCACCCAATACCCGATATGCAACTAACTCCCTGGGGCTTTCCTATAAAAGCGAAAGCTGGTCTTGTCATAGCCAACAGTCAAACTTCATCGATCAACCCAGCAAGATGTATCTGCCCTGTGTGCTCTCTGTCCTGCTCGTGGCCATCGTGGCCAGCAATGTCTGCCAGATCGAGGCTCTTGGCGGCACCCAGGAGGGCAATGACTATACGTGGGGTACCAAGGCCACCGCCGATACCCTGATTGCCAAGGAAGTGGTATCCGCCAACAAACTGATGCTGCAGACCAACACGAAGACCTACACACTCACCCAGGCGGGCACGGCCAAGACTATATCGTATATAGCCATAACGGATCTGAAGCGTAAGCGGGGAGCCACCGCAGCTATAACATCCGGTGGCGTTGGCGACACCACAGTGACCATTAAGTTTACATCGGCCCGAGGAGCTAGCATTAAGTCGCAGGTGGAAATATGGGGAGCCTAATGAAAGCTCCTTGTATTATTATTTTATTTATTTAAAACACTAAAGAGTGAATTTTTTTGTCTTCGATTTTTTTTTTTTTTAATATTATTGCATTCAAACATTTTTTTTTGTATAACGATAAATAAAAATAAATAAAATAAGATTTAAAAAGAAATTTTATTTACTAAAAAGGAGCAAGAATTATTAAATAATGAAAAAAAGTGTAGAAAAGCCTTAGAAAAAAATAGAAAAATTTATAGCTAGCAGAATATACATATAAATCCCCAGAGAAGTTGAGAAGCCAGGGCACACGCTGCGTATGCGTGTTTTCTGATGCCAAATCAAAGAAACTTTTTGGCATGCACAAATTAACCGCTTGTTTGCGGTTAATTGAGATGATATTAATTATAATTATGCCCGCGTCTCGCACACACACACACACACACACACACAGATATATACAGGAAACAGACACACACGCATACCACACGCACACACACAACACTCTCCACTCTCCACTCATAGATAAAGATTCAGTTAGCAAATGGAATTATTTTCTGGGGGAAAGGGGGCTCACATCCGCTGCGAACACATGTAAGCGCTAATAACACTTAAACAAGCACCGCCAAAGCCCACACACACATACATACACCAGCAGTGTTGGCATTTTGACCAGATTTTGTGGGTAGTTTATAGGAAAATTTGTGAAATTTGCAAGATCCTTTTTATACACTTATTAAGGATTACTGCCTTTTTGCCTTTTATCTGTAAAAAGTATGAGTATGATCTTTAGATAGGGTATTCTTCTTAAGCTGATCAGTAAAATCAATAAAAATCCCGTGTTAGAACATTATAAAAAACATAGTTTATAAGGGACGTCAGTGCGAAAACGCCATCAAGCGGCCATAGTTCGAACTCTTTCGTCTCGCCAAAACAAGCTGTAGTTGAAAGTTTGGCCACTTGATGGCGTTTTCGTTTTTATGATGTACTATAATATATGCCTTTAAATTCTTTTTCTTTTCATTTTAATAAATTTGTTTACCTAAAATTCTGTGAAAATTTGGGCAGCACTGCCACACACACTTGCATAAATATACACGCACACACACAGACATAGCGAATGGCAAGGACAAACATACATTTCAATTTCGAAATTAAGTGGCTCACTTGTCCTGTTTGTATTGGAATGCGTGTGTATTTGGCAGTGTGTATATGCGTATACGTTTGTGTGTGTGGGTATGCCTTTGTGTGTGTTGATGCATCTGCTTGATTGTGTGCGGATTTGTTTGTTTGTTTGTCTCTGCGATTTGCGTATTTGTATGTATGTCACACATCCGTTATGCATTCAACTTATGGTTTTGTGTCCTTTTTTTCGCTAAGCGATACTCTGCATAAAAGGGATGCATATTGGAAATAAAAAAAAATATATATAATATGTAAAATTAAATATAAAAATAGAAGATTATAAAGTAAAAGTAAAAACGCAAGTTATTGTGAATTTGTTTAAATGACAAAAGCTGATAAATCCTTTAAAATTATTTTAAAATGTTTGCTTTTGTTTATAATTTTTTAGAGATGTAAAGAAGAGCATTTACTTATTTGTCTTATGATTTTGCATGCTGCATATGCAGTGAGGCTCTTGTTATCATTATTATTGTTATTATGCAAGCGAAACCGCAACTAATGCACATGACAAACTGTCTGTCAATTTGCCGTAGGAAAAATCGGGCCACGAGTCAAAGGCCAAGCTAATAGAGGCAGGGGATGTGCATATACATACACATATGTATATATATATATATTACATACATTAATATTAATTACATACATTAACCCATTTTTTTCATATAAAAATAAGAAAAATCATTTAAGCTCATGAACATAAGCGTATTTACACGATTAATATGGAAATTAAGCTCAGGACAAGTGAATTTGGCTAATTAAATCGAAAAAAAAAAAACAGAAAATAATTGTTAGTCACAAGTCACAAATAATAAAATATTTTAAATAAATAGAGGAATTAATATTTAAAGCAAAAACTATTAATTAAAGACAGGAAAACATTTTAGAAAGAAATAACTCTTAAAAAAATTTACTGGCAAGAGCTCTCTTGATAAAAAGAAAAATGTCCTTAGAGCTTAGGGGTTATTTTTTTTTTTTTTGCTTGATTTTGTGAAAGGAGTTTTATGAGTTTTCCGGGTTTTTCCCACATCCCTCCCCGACCATACCATGGGCGATGGCTATTTACACCATGCAGCGCATAACTCTTGGCCAAATAAACAAAGCGTAGTTATTAAACAGGATATTCGAATCAACAGGAACACCAGTAGCAGCAGCAGCAACAGTAGCAACAACAATAAGGACGAAGGACGCAGGACAACGAACAACAGATGGCAAAAAGTACAAGAGCACAATTTCCTTATGCAAAGCGACGATAAGAGCCAAACCGAATGCAAATACATAGATTTATAGCCACAGAACACGATGAGCCTGGACAGGGAAAGCGAGAGAGGAAGATAGAGAGAGAGTTCCGGGAAATGCTGAATATATGTGCTATACATATTCTCTCTTTCTGTATATATATGTACATATATATATATATATATATATCCCAAGTCCAAGCCCAAGCTCAAGCTGAAGCCGATCCACAGCTGCCATAGCCCCAGTTCTGTGTCGTAAAAATAAAAGCTGTCAATGCACTTGAAATTTATCGCCCTGCAAATTAACACTTAAATGCAAATGGCAAAAAATGGAGCCCAACAAGTAGGACCAAGAGTGACTAGCTCGACGTGAAAAGTATCCTGGAAAAACGAAGAAATGTTCATACCAAAATCTTAGCTGCTAAAAGCATTCTGCTTACTTTTCCCTTTAAATTTAAATTCAACATGAATTTAGGCAGCCAAAAGTAGCTCTCAATTAATACACAATTTATATAGTAAATATATATATATTATCTAGAATGTATACCCCCCTAAATATCCCCGATATACTTAAAATGCTTACCTTCTCGGCCTCCAGTTCGCCCGGTATCTGAGTGCCGTCCTTGGAGCAGAAGCAGTAGGGCAAAGAACACTCCTCGGTGTTGCACCTTTGGGCGGTATCGGCAGGTGCTTCCGTGGCCGGAGCGGGCGCTAAAAAAAAAGAAAAGAGAAAAGGAAACAAGTTGGGAAATTATTTAAAATCTATTTCGTTATGCGAGATCCAATCCGTTTCGGGGGAAAGCCAAGTAACAATGCCAGGCAAATATCAATAAGGAGGAGGAGCACAAGGAGCAGGCTATGCCAATCCCAGAAACAAGTTAAAAGAAAGTTAACAACAAAGGTGGGTGGAGGGGGATAGGGGAAGGGACAACATTGGAAAAAGTCAGAGGGGCTTTGCAGGTAAATAACCTTAAGCCAAATCCCGAGAACTCTCTTTCTCTCGGTCAAAAGCTATTTGCATATGAGGGCGGGGCCACTGAAAGGCACGTGAAGAAAAAAATATTACAAGAAAAATATAAATAAAAATATATTGTGCTAAAATTTAATATTTTCTTTATACTTAAATGTTTTATATATTTTATTTAATATTTGGAAGATTACTTTTACCACTTTTTCTTTTCAATTTAAATTTGTAAAGGAAAAAATCATTCAAATAAAATAGAAAAAATTAAACAATTATTTTCTGAATATATTTGCCATAAATATATTTTAAAAATTCATAAATATAAATTTATTAAGTGAACATATTTAAAAATTTTAATGATTTCAAAGCATAAACAAAAAATCTAAAGAAAATAATTTCCTACATTGATTTTCGATGATGTATTTCTAGAAAAATATTAAAAATACATCAGAACTTTTTAATTTAAATATTTAATTATTCAAAGAAGAGAATTTTTAATACAAAAAATGATTTTAATTCCAAAAAAATATTAAATACTTTCTTCTAATAAAATAGTTATCCATTTGAAATATTTTTCCTGGATGGTAAATATCCATTGATTTATGTTCTATTTAAATTTTTATTCCTTTAAATTTGTAACTCTTAAAATAATTCCCAATTTTTAAGTAAACATTTTCTCTAAGTGCTCTCAACTTTTCCTGCCGAAATTCGATCGAATTGAATTGCTTTTTTTGCTCCACTGCGACGCCTCAGTCTCGATGGCAATCGAGTTGGTCGACTTGGAGTTGTTTTGCCTTGTGATCGAGTAAACAAAGTTCACACAGGGAACAAAGGTGAGAAGGAGGAGAAAAGGAGTGCTCAGCCCACCCATATCGATATCCTTGGCAAATATTAAATGCATATCCTGACTGTGCCCCGCCCTGTGCCCGTGCCTGCAACTTGCACTAACTGAATTAGCACTCGCCAAAGGCGTCGATTTGATTTGATTTTGATTTGGACTTTGGAGTCTGCTCCTGATTTCGATTTTGATGGCTGAAAGCCAAGGATTACACGGGGGGTAGAAAGGCGTTAAATGGATGTAATCACCAAAAGGGCTTTAAGGTTACTTTAACCTCCCAGAATATTGGATTTAAATACTAATTTAATTGAGAATTAGGGGTATTATCTTGTAGATACCATAAACTATTAATCAAATGCCTTGTTAAGCCCTGGAAAATGTCGCAGAATATATATATTTCTATATATATATATTTATACAAACTAGTCAACTCACTTTTCTTATTTTTGTTTTCTTTTTTTTTTTTTTGTGTTCAAATTATGTCATCGATGGCTTCTGGATATTTTGGTAAACATTTCCCTAATTCCCGGCGCCACATCATCAATCAATGGAAATTGCCATTTCCATTTCCCCCCCTCCACTCTTTTCCCCCAAGTTAAGCCAGTGAAAAGTGTGCTTTTTGGAGTGTGAAAGGAACTCAACTCAACTCTGGCTGAAGTTTCCATTTCGATTAAGCCTTTCGACAATGCTTAACTGGGATTTAATTACACACAGCCCCAATGTTATGCAAATGAAATAAAGCAAGCAGAGGGAAATATATATACACTATATCCTCTCCATTGCTACCTTGACTTTGCTGTGGAAAAGTCAAGAGAAAATATTTATAAAATAAATAAAAAAAAAAACTATAAGAAATATATTAACATATTTCCGTTTTGCTTGAAAATATAAACAAGAATAAAGTTAAATAAAATAAATGCTTGTGGCCATATCAATGCCTTTTTTTTTAAATATATATGCATAGATCACACAGATATATATATATAGATATAGATATATACATTTTTGTGGTCACATCGTAAATAACGGCAATGAAAATGAAATGCTTGGCAATTAATTGGCCAGGACACATGCAGGACTGCAATCAACATAAATTCTCTGCGGAGAGACTGAAACGTCCTTCTGCAGCACAAAATTGTATTTATTATTTTAAAAATCCAAACAAGAAACTTGAAGAATCTCACACACAGGCACCCTTCACCCCTCCCATGTGTCTGCAGTTATTGAATAAAATGTAATAAACACTTTTAGTAACTTTGTCTTGTGCTATGTGCATTTTGTCGTAACGACTCGCACACGCTGCGTATACGTAATATTCGGGACACACCATGTCACTTGTATGTATATATATTTATTTATATATAGTTTTTGCCACAGTTGTTTGTTTGTATACATATATATATCCATGGCTATTTTCTTGCTGCTGCTGTTGTTGTTGTGTAAGCAATATTGAAATGCTGTCATTGAGCGTGCTCACTGAATTATGAAATTGAAAACTATTCAGTGCAAAACATTTTTCTTTTGCATTTTATCAGCTCAGCTGTATGGGTGTGTGTGTGTGTATGTGTGGAAAATCAGCTTGTCATTTCCTTGTCAAGCATTTTAACCCTTTACAAAAACAAAACAAAAATAAATAAGAAAGGAATCTGCCTGTATTATAAAACAATTCTGTTGAGTGTTTGAGTGAAATGTTAAAACAAAGCAAGAGACATTTTTATTTTGGTTTTATTTTCTTTTTCAAAAATAAAGAAAATATTTATTAAATTAATTAATTTTTCATTTAAGTCAGAGAATAATTTAAAGAATATTTTTCAGATTTTTGTGAAGAACAAAAAAATTTTATTTTATGAAACATACATACACATTAAGCTAATTGCTTAATTAATTATATTAAAAAGAAAAACATATATATATATTTGGTGGATTAAAAACATATTTTTAGTCTTTGAAGCATTTATAAATTATCGAAATAAATCAAGGGTTAAATTTTGTCAAGCAAAAAAATTGTTTTAAATATTTTAATTCGTGTCTCGCCTTTGCCAAATCAAATCGAAATGAAATGAAATGAATTCGCATTTATATGCACAATGTATAGCATATATTTTCGGGACAAAAACACACACATGTGTGTGTGTGTATGCCAACCAGCTTGTTGGTTGCTTATTTATTTTTGGGGACAAGTTGCTGTCACAATTTCAAATTCAGTTGAGACTCTCCTCCATTGCGTATACGTAGACGTTACGTATACGCAATTCGTCAGTTGAGATTTTCAAGGCAGAGACAGCCAGAGGATGCTGAGCAGGAGGAAAAGGAAGTCCTTCGGCTCCTGCTACTGGCACTGGCAGAGCTCTTAATCCTCGACCGGCTTAGGCAGCTGGCAGATGGCTGCAAAATTAAAGTGCCAGTGACGATTATAGGCAATCAGTTAGTTTGTGCTTCACTCATTCTGATGAAATTGCTTTAAATTATATAATGAAATACATGTGCAAAATGGTCTAGGTGGGACTTAATGGATAGTCGAGAGATTGAGAATCCCTGAATGAGTGGGTACTTTAGCTGGGGGATTTTGGGCCATGAATATATATACGACAATACATGTCGTTTCTATTTTTAATACCAACATTAGCAAAACAATTTACTAAGTAAATTCTGTCCATCAAATTGCCTTAATTATCATTAACAACATCAGCAGTGTTGAAGACCCTTATTTTTTTTCTTGGTTTTTAAGAAGTTTTTAATAATTGTAAAGCTCTTAATTTCTACCTTAAAATATTATTTTTTAGTAAACAATTTTTCACTACAAATATATATATGATTTTTTTTATATCTATAAACCTCTATCATAAGGCCAACAAATTGCCAAATGGCTGAAAGTCAGCAACGTGTTATATTGGCTTAGCTGTTGGCCACTTCCTGTGGTCCCAGCAAGAAGGCAAAAAGCGTAGGATCTGATTCCCAAAAAAGTAGGGACATCTACATACGTATATATCTATATGAATCTGTATCTGTATCTGGTGTCAGCACAAAAAAAAGGAATCGAAAAAAAAAAACGAAGCGGGGCAAAAATTTTATGCACAGAGCTTTGACCTAATCTCTATTGCAATATTTCTCCTCGTCCGTTCCGCGTGTGTGTGTGCTGAGAAAAGTAATAACATAAATGACACACACACACTGCAAAAATAATTATTATAAAATTAAAACAGAAAGCTATATTTTTGTAGTAAAAAATGAATAATAAAAGAAAATGAGTAATTCAAATAATGAGTAGTTTCAGGTAAAGTTTTTTAAATATTTTAAAAAATAGGAAAGGAAGAAAAAATATGAGATTGGCTTTATAGCTTAATTGTTATTATAAATAATTTTTGATACCATTATTTATAATTGAATTTAGGGTTTAACTGGGTTTAAAACAGTGTACAAATATCGATACTTTAAAAATAATATGTGGAGAATTATTTGATTAATATTTAAGTTGATTGAAAGTTTTATTTTTAATGTATAAAATTAAATCATAAAAAACGTTTTAGCTAGTTTAACAGTTTTTTTCAAATTTGAAAGGTTAACTTGTTTTATTTTATACCCATAAAAAAAACCAGAAACTACTATAAGTTATGTTTTAAATCTAACGGAATTAGCTTTTATTTGTAATTTCACAATTTTTTTCTCTGTGTATGAGAGAGATAGAAAGAGAGCCAGTGCTAGGAGCTATTTATATGAGACAACATTCCAGTTGGTATTACGCAAATCCCCAAACGCTTTAGCTGTCGCAGCTTTCTTCCAAGCGGTTGCCTTCCGACCAACGACCGACGACCGACGAACCGGGATCAGCTTCCGTACGCCCTTGCACCGCGCATTCCCCCCTTCCCTAAGCCCCCTCTAAAGCCCTATTCCAAAACTCCCCAAATTTTCGCAAGCTCCAACTCTGACTCTAAACGAGAACCAGAACCGAAATGGCGACTACTGCAAAAGTGCGTGTTTGCCGGCGAGCGATATGTCACTCTGCATATGCCGCCTGCATGTGTGTGTGTGTGTGTGTGTGTAGTTTTTTACTAACCCCCTCAACATCCCCTCCCCCCTCAAAAAGGCATCCTCACTACCTCTCTTACCCATCAATAAAATCCCCTTTCTCCCACTAAAACTCCCCTTTTTTTGGTGCATTTAATTCTAAGCTCGTTTCTGCTGCATTTTTAGCCTTTTGGTGGCTACACTTTGCAAAATTAATGGAATTTTGAATTTAATTGTAATGTAAAAAAAAATCTTGGCGATTAACAATTTTTTAAAATAAAAATTAATTTATTTAAATAATTTAATATACTTTAAGTATGGTATTAAGTTTAATATACCCTTTCTATCCACTTTACCTTTAATCTGAAGTTAAATTTTGTTTGGAATTTATAAAATAAATTCTTTAAACGATATTTAAATTCCTTTTATACTTTTAATTACTTAATTTATGATTTTAAAATTATTTCAGCATTTGTTTAATATTATCTAAAAATTTGTCTATACTTTAAAAGTATTAAAAGTATTGCCGAAAAAATATGATTTTTAAACTTAAGTCAACTATGAGCTTTGAAAAAAATCATTTCAATAAATATAATTTTTATTTATATACTTAAACATTATATTTTATTTACTTTGTTTCGATATAATTTAATATTACATTCATTTTTTGAAGTCAAGTGTATTCAAAATAATTGGCATTAAAATGTAACAAAAATCTAGCAAAATGTCCTCGAGCTTTGAAGGTGCCCACAAAGTTAATGCAAAAGACCAAGACAGAGAGGAGAGGCTAAGAAGAAGCCGTTAAAACTGAAAACTAAATCGTAAATGTTGGCTTTAATGGCCCAAACACACACATCAACAGGGGAGGTTAAATAAATAATAAAACCAAAACGCATAACAAATTAGACAATTTTTAAAAACCAAATTTAAAGCTTTCTAAAAAGGAGAAAATTAAACAAATCATTTTACAGGTTTTTAGGACCATTTACAAATTTTGCAGAGTTTTTCTAGCTCCTATTCTTGTGCCCTTGGCTGTTCCTCTTCTAAAAGAACGAAAGATAGACTTGGTTATTCTTAAGCGGTCGCGTTTGTGCCCCATTTGAAGTGCACTCAAATGCTGGCTGCCGGGTGGCAGGTCCCAGGTCCTTCCCAAGCACTTGGCATTCATCTTGGCACTGGCCACGCCCCCTTCCTGCCAAGAAAGGTGGCCCTTCGTCGTTAGGCAAGTCAATAGAGCGGACAATGTTTGGAATTGTGGAATTCCTACCCTCTGGGGAGGAATGGCCACCATTTGCTCATTGCTTTTGTCATTGCTTTGGATTTCAAATTCGAATTCGATTTTTGGTTTAATACACACAGACAGACACACACATGCATACACACACGGGGATTACGAGGGGAGTTTTGCAACCATAAATGAATTATGCGACATTTACTCAAAATTGCTTCCTAATGCCCAACATCCGGGAGAGACAAATGTCCTGGGTGAAGGATTGTGCAAAGTAAGTGCACGGAAAAATGATAGTTTCTAAATGATGGAATTTATTTTATTTAATTATGAGCTATTTAATATTATATTTTACTATTTAGCCACTTTAAATATTTATAATTTAGAAAATACTTCAAAAGTGTATATATTTTTTATGAAAATTATTTATTTAAAATTTTTAGGGACTTCAAGAGTTTAAATTTATTATTTTCCTCAGAGAAAAATTTATTTGAAGCTCTTAATAATTTTTTTTTATATAATACAGACTTATATTATGCATTCAATAATGTAATTTGCTACATAAACCTAAACTTGCTATATTTGATAATTTTATTAATTTAAAAGTCTTTGGTATATATTATATTTTGCCCTATTTCTCTTAAAGAAATATTTATATTAAATGATTTGAGAACTTTTATACTTTTGATTTATTTTTTCCGCTAAAAGAAAAATCTATTTGAAGCTTCTAATAAATTGTGTGTGACCTGCAGCCTTAGTCACCCCGGCTATTGTTTCGGCTCAAAGTTCGCATTTATATTTTCAGTTTTTAGGGGTTTTTCAGAGCCTTTTGCCTTAAACTTGGAAACGTTTTGCAGTCCCAGACAGATGATGATGATGATGGGGAAGAAAAGCGTAGGGAAAAAGGGGAGGGAAAACGAGATGGAAAAAAAGAACCTGAACCCGAAAGGACCACACACTTAGAGTGCACTTAAAGTTTTTACTCCATTTTCTTTGTTCGCTCTCCCTGATTTATGTTGCACTTTCAATTGGGGAAAAGAGAAAGAGAGAGAGGGAAAGAGAAGGAGAGAGCTAAGTCCTTCTTTCCTAATCACTTACTTGTTGCCAAAGGACCGCACTTGGCCTCATCCTTGAAGGTGCAGAACTTCTGCACATCATCGAAGAACAGTCCAGAGGGACAGCGGTTCAAATAGGGATAACCATCAACGCACTATAAAAGGGGGGAAAGAGGTTAAGAGGATGTGTCATAAGGCGCACAGATCTAGAAGGGGTTCTCACCTGGTAAAAGCGACGGCAGGTGGCCGGATCGGCATAGTTGCCATTGGCAATATGTGAGGGGCACTGGAACTCCTCCTTCTCCTTTCCTTGACCTAAGGGAAAAGCACAAGAAATATATGTATATTTAAATGAATTATTTATTTCAACGACAAGAAATTCTTAACTTAACTATAATTTAATTAACACAAAGAAAAGAAAAAAGTATTATTATTTATTTGTTTAAAGAAATTTAGGCTAATTTTTGGGGCTTCCAGCTGGCCTTTTTAAATGCCAATCATGTTTTTTTAAGAAATATATTATAATATATATTCTATAATAATAAATATTTTATATATTAATATTTAAACCTCAACACACATTTTCAATTATAATAATTTTTAAAATCCCACTATTTATTATTTATTTTCCACCTTAACCCATTTATAAAGTCAAGTTTTGTCTGCGAAATATTTAAATATCCGGCAATTAATTGCATAATAGACACAATACTGCTTGTAACCCATCAGATTTATATGTTTCATTTACATATACACACGAATAAATACAAATTATAATCGCTTAATGTATATTTATGATGATGCATGTAGTTTATCCTCCTGTTTTTTCACTTATTTTTTTTTTGCTGCATTTAAATCTAAGCTTAAAAGGCTTGGCGGCTTGACATTTACACAAAAGCCACCAGAGAGAGAGACAGAGGGATAAAAGAATGAAACCAATAAATAAATAAATAACAGATAAGTTATAATTAAATGTCGAATTACGTTTGATCAACCAATAAAAAAGGCAGCGAATTAAATGAACAACAAAAAAAACATAAAAATAAAACCCAATTAATGAAAATATTTCAAAATTCATACTTCAAACTTGCAACCAAAATGGCAAAATGCTGCGGCTTAGGACTAGTAGTTGCAACTATAATGAATATAAATTGACTAACAGCATTAGATTAACCGAAACCGAAACCAAATAGCAAATAGCAACAGCCAAACAGTTGCCATTTTCCGTATCGGAAAATGCCTGGAAATGAGGGGAAAAATCGATGAGATATAGCGGCGATTATAATTACGCGAAATGCCGCTTCAAAAATTATTCATAAACGCTGGCCTGCGGGGGCGCCCCGCCTAAATGTTAATTAAATGAAAACTATTATTGGACACAATTGCATTATACCCCCCCCCCCCCCCCC